>WNNJ02000583.1:0-240508 GCA_012934845.2 Pomphorhynchus laevis | reverse complement strand
TATATATATATATATATATAATTTGTTGTTACACCTGCCCTGGGACACACAATGGTGTACTCGTAAATAAATCACTATGTTTTCCTCATGATGAAACATAAACACCAGGCAGCATTCTATATATCACATCAGATCAAGAAATAGAACCGAATTATTCTCGCAATATTCAAAGTCGCTACGTATGCTCAGTCATACCTATGTGTGACGACAAACTTCAACAACGGTATACGCGTTTCGCTCTAACAGAGCTCATCAGTACCATGACTTTAATAATCATCCACAGACACCTTAACACACGCTTAAGCAATGTCTAAAGCTCGAAAAACAGAACTACTCTTAATCTGAATCATCAGAGGAAATTTAGCATAAGCTCTGTGCATGGCAGTGCGTATTGCGGTTTAACCATGCATCAGGCACTAAATTCCTTTTAATAGAAATGCTGTTTTACAGGGACACTTTAAAGTGTACAAATATATAAAATATAATTTGTTGTTACACCTGCCCTGGGACACACAATGGTGTACTCGTAAATAAATCACTGTGTTTTCCTCATGATGAGGCATAAACACCAGGCAGCATTCTATATATCCTCATCAGATCAAGAAATTGAACCGAATTATTCTCGCAATATTCAATGTCGCTACGTACGCCCAGTCATCCTATGTGTGACGACAAACTTCAACAACGGTATACGCGTTTCGCTCTAACGGAGCTCATCAGTACTGTGACTTTAATAATCATCCACAGGCACCTTAACACACGCTTAAACAATGTCTTAAGCTCGAAAAACATAACTACTCTTTATCTGAATCATCAGAGGAAATTTAGCATAAGCTCTGTGCATGGCAGTGCGTATTGCGGTTTAACCATGCATCAGGCACTAAATTCCTTTTAATAGAAATGCTGTTTTACAGGGACACTTTAAAGTGTACAAATATATAAAATATAATTTGTTGTTACACCTGCCCTGGGACACACAATGATGTACGCGTAAATAAATCACTATGTTTTCCTCATGATGAGGCATAAACACCAGGCAGCATTCTATATATCCTCATCAGATCAAGAAATAGAACCGAATTATTCTCGCAATATTCAAAGTCGCTACGTATGCCCAGTCATCCTATGTGTGACGACAAACTTCAACAACGGTATACGCGTTTCGCTCTAACGGAGCTCATCAGTACCGTGACTTTAACAATCATCCATAGGCACCTTAACACACGCTTAAACAATGTCCAAAGCTAGAAATACAGAACTACTCTTAATCTGAATCATCAGAGGAAATTTAGCATAAGCTCTGTGCATGGCAGTGCGTATTGCGGTTTAACCATGCATCAGGCACTAAATTCCTTTTAATAGAAATGCTGTTTTACAGGGACACTCTAAAGTGTACAAATATATAAAATATAATTTGTTGTTACACCTGCCCTGGGACACACAATGGTGTACTCGTAAATAAATCACTGTGTTTTCCTCATGATGAGGCATAAACACCAGGCAGCATTCTATATATCCTCATCAGATCAAGAAATTAACCGAATTATTCTCGCAATATTCAATGTCGCTACGTATGCCCAGTCATCCTATGTGTGACGACAAACTTCAACAACGGTATACGCGTTTCGCTCTAACGGAGCTCATCAGTACTGTGACTTTAATAATCATCCACAGGCACCTTAACACACGCTTAAACAATGTCTTAAGCTCGAAAAACATAACTACTCTTTATCTGAATCATCAGAGGAAATTTAGCATAAGCTCTGTGCATGGCAGTGCGTATTGCGGTTTAACCATGCATCAGGCACTAAATTTTTTTTACTAGAAATGCAGTTTTACAGGGACACTTTAAAGTGTACAAATATATAAAATATAATTTGTTGTTACACCTGCCCTGGGACACACAATGATGTACGCGTAAATAAATCACTATGTTTTCCTCATGATGAGGCATAAACACCAGGCAGCATTCTATATGTCCTCATCAGATCAAGAAATAGAACCGAATTATTCTCGCAATATTCAAAGTCGCTACGTATGCCCAGTCATCCTATGTGTGACGACAAACTTCAACAACGGTATACGCGTTTCGCTCTAACGGAGCTCATCAGTACCGTGACTTTAATAATCATCCACAGGCACCTTAACACACGCTTAAGCAATATCTAAAGCTCGAAAAACAGAACTAATCTTAATCTAAATCATCAAAGAAAATTTAGCATAAGCTTTGTGCATGGCAGTGCGTATTGCGGTTTAACCATGCATCAGGCACTAATTTTTTTTAATAGAAATGCTGTTTTACAGGGACACTTTAAAGTGTACAAATATATAAAATATAATTTTTTGTTACACCTGCCCTGGGACACACAATGGTATACTTTTAAAATAAAGATTATCAACAGTAAACTAACCGATTTACATCGCAGTAAAAGACAGGAACTTTATTGAACTGCGCAATTAATGACTCAACTCTAAGGCACATTAACGAAGAAAAGACTAAATTTGTAAAGTGTAGGAAATTTTTTCAGGTCCTTCTTTAATCTGGCCACGGTCATAAACTTCTCGTTTGATGGGGTTTTGTACAATCAGATATGAGGTATTGCTATGGGTTCTCCGTTAGGTCCCACATTGGCGTATATATTTATGGAAGACTTTGAGTTTACTGCATTGACCGAGTATAATATAAAACCAATATTCTGGCGTAGATACATTGATGATATTTTTGTAATTTGGCCAGAAGACAAGAAAGTGCTTCCCGATTTATTAAGTTTCTAAATGCCCGCCATCCTCTTATAAAATTAAATGTGACCTGGCCACAGGATAATTGTCTTAGCTTTTTAGACTTGTTGATCAATGTATCGGATTTCTCCACCGACGTGTTCAAAAACCCACAAAAACGGACTTATATCTACATTGGTTTAGTAGCCGTAGTGTGCGTACAAAATTAGGAATCTTTAAGGGATTCTGCCTCAGAGCCATTAGACTGTGTAGCACCCTGTATAAACGCAATTGTGAGTTTCATAGACTAATTTGTACTTTTAAGGATTTGGGATATCTTGAAAGTAAGCTTTTTGATATATTAACGAAGGTTGTGGATAGTCATGCTTCAATTCCGGTCGTTGGTCCTGATAAGTTATCCTATTTTTTGACACTACCAGAGTGTGGATGGGCGTCAAAGCTCGTTAAAAATAGGGTGATAAAGTTTATAATGGAGACTAATTTACCCATTAGTCTAATCTACAATAAACGCACTTATACATCAATTAGAATGATGACTAGTGTAAAAAGGACCAATGAGATAAAAGGAGTAATTTATCGAATAAACTGCCTTGATTGTGTTCTCTTTTATATAGGACAAACAGGTAGTTTTTTAAAAACCAGAGTAAAAGAGCATCGCTCAGCCTTACGCACTACTGCCCACTCAGCTGTAGCTCAGCATGCCTTAAGTACAGGACACAATATTGATTTTGATAATGTTGAAGTTATCTATACTGTCCAAAGAAAATTTGAAAGGCGAATATGCAAGTCACTCTGGATTAAAGAATTGAAGCCGGGCTTAAATGAGAATGATGGCTACCGTTTAATTCTAGATCGGGATTGAGCATCGTTCTTTGTAAAGTTTGCTAACACATGCGTAGACCTGGCAGCACAACGTGAGGACCTACCTAGTGTGCATTTTTGTTTTTACGTGTTTTCTATTTATATCCTTAACATTTTACTTGTTTCAGATTAATCATGATGATTCCAAACTGGAATCGAAAATTCAATAAATTTTCTGACTCATGCGGGCGTCTTGCCATTTCAGTTTTGATCATTTAACATTGACCCCGAGCAACTTCCGTTTCCATGTAAAGTGTAGATTCTTCCATGTTTACTAAATAGTATATGTGTGTATGTACTACGTGCAAGTTGTAGATATTGAATTGTGCTACCGACGAAGGAGTAACCCGAAAACGTTTTTAAATAAAATTGCAAAAGAAACTTGGTTTAATTTTATATACTTACCTATTTTGATATATTTATGAATCCGACAGAAACAAGGATCCCAAGCTGTGGTTCAAATAACCCTATTGATACTTTCAATATATATATATATATATATATATATATATATATATATATATATATATATATATATATATATATATATATATATATATATATATATATATTGTTGGTTGTTTAGTTAAAACTAGCACAATTAAAGCAAAAAAGCAGTGTATATTATTTAAATTTCCATAGCTTTCGGGCACAGCCCTTCTTCAGTGGAAGTTCCACGCCAAATTGTAAGATGTTTGTTATCAAGAAAATTTAACTTAATTTTTACTATTTTTTTAGTAAAAATTTTCTTGACAACAAACATCTTACAATATTGCGTGGAACTTCCACTGAAGAAGGGATGTGCCTGAAAGCTATGGAAATTTAAATAATATACACAGCTTTTTGCTTTAATTGTGCTAGTTTTAACTAAACAACCAACAATTTATTTCTGAATCGTTAAATGGACGATCCTGGCGCTAACCGGTTTGAACTGAAACAATCAAGTATATATATATATATATATATATATATATATATATATATATATATCGTATGAGATCATGAAGATCGATTGAAATCGGGACTGGTGATCCTTTGATGGATTCTTATTTATGTAATAAATAGTTGCTAGGTCACACGAGGTGACTTTCGCATTGAAAACCAGCTACAGAATCCTTCCTTCATGATATCCAATTCCATACACCCTGACTACTAACGGCGCCATTGCCACAACCGTTTTCGTTTCGCCCGCTTTTTGCCACATGTTGGTAGCCCCGGGCTCGTCAGAAGGCTGACTACCAACTCTTCGCCTTTTGAAATTTGACTTATCCGAGATTCGAGCTGTCGCTCTCCGTGCTTGGCTTGCGCTCTTGACTGCTAGACTACGAATCCAGGATTACCAGATTTCACACAGTATATGAAACTTTCCATCATGATATCCAGAAACTGCATTGTCCGAGATGATTCTCTGGCATGCTTATTATAGATTTTATCGTATGAGATCATGAAGATCGATTGAAATCGGGACTGGTGATCCTTTGATGGATTCTTATTTACGTAATGAATAGTTGCTAGGTCACACGATGTGACTTTCGCATTGAAAACCAGCTACAGAATCATTCCTTCATGATATCCAATATACACCCTAAGGTGTATGGGATTGGATATCATGAAAGAAGGATTCTGTAGCTGGTTTTCAATGCGAAAGTCACCTCGTGTGACCTATTTTATCGTATGAGATCATGAAGATCGATTGAAATCGGGACTGGTGATCCTTTGAT
Organism: Pomphorhynchus laevis; assembly: GCA_012934845.2. Lineage (NCBI taxonomy): Eukaryota > Metazoa > Acanthocephala > Palaeacanthocephala > Echinorhynchida > Pomphorhynchidae > Pomphorhynchus > Pomphorhynchus laevis. Next base: position 235,187 of record WNNJ02000583.1, on the reverse strand, counting down.
GGATTCTTATTTATGTAATGAATAGTTGCTAGGTCACACGATGTGACTTTCGCATTGAAAACCAGCTACAGAATCCTTCCTTCATGATATCCAATTACATACACCCTAAGATATATATTTATTTATTTCGTCAGTGTTCAAACCACGGTCAGGGGTCTCTTGCAGACTCATTGTTAAGTAATTAGTCTAATGCAGAACCAAACAAACAAGTACGCTTTTATAATTAAATCAACAGATTTCGTAAAAAGCGTTTCGTCACTAAGTTTCTTCAGTTATCACAGTTACTTTGTCCGCACACTGTATGTATAGTACATTTCTAGAAGAATCTAGTTAATAAGCAAATTTGCAAAATGCTTGAACTTTGTTGTGATTTTTCAGGAAATTTCAATCATTAAAAAAGTTCAATGGGATTGTCATTTTTGTTAAACGCTTTATCGCACATTAACTGTTCAATCCAGTATGCTTCTCTTGATTGCGAATGTGGCTATTGTCTAACGGACCTTCAATGATTGTTATTTTTATAACGGTCCGAATGATTGACTATGTGAGCTACTACCCCGTCTAAAGATAGTCGTTTTGTTAATATGTCTCTTGGTCAATTGTTCGCTCTTATATTATACTGAGTGCTCTTTTAGTTAACTTATCGCGCATCACAGTCCAAGCATTCATCTAGGTAAATCACCTTTTTAGATCTTTATTTGTATGTACCGGAAACATCATTTCGAATTCCAATTATGCCACTGGGAAATTGAGCTAGGTCGGGCATTCCGGGACAATTTTAACGCCCTTGTCGTTGCAGGGTTCGCTATTTCTACAAGATTGTTGCACATTGGTCCTTCTAGATTGCTTATAAAACATTTGTCGCAGATAAAATCAATTGCTGTATCTAATCGAGTGCTTCATAATCGTTTCCTTGTAGTTATTGAGCACGTCATTGATCTCTGATTGCAGTTTGCTTACTAGAGAAGAGTATGATATGACTACAATAAATTTGTTTTTTTTTACGTGACCCCTTTGTTTTAAAAAAAAGAATTTATTTTAATGTGGCAAATGCGTGCATGCGCACGCTTACATGACCACAACAAAACAAGACTGTGAATCAGGTGTCGAGAAGTTGTTAACGGAGGAGGTGTTTGCATATGATAAAGGAGGGGGCGCGGCGGACGTCGAGAGAGAGTTGATTCCAGGCGAGTGAGGCGGCGACGAGGAAGGATCGGAGACCATAGTTGTTGGAGTAATTAGGAACGTGGAGTAAGAGGGAATAACGGGAACGTAGCGATAGCGAGGTGGAGCGAGTGTCGTCTAAGGAAGGTTGATGAACGATGGGGAGCCAACAGCGATGAGACGAAAGGTAACGGAAGAAGGCGGAGTTTGATGGGTATGTGGATGGTGGGCCAGGAGAGTTGGGCAAGATATGTGGATATGTGGTCGAAGCGACGAAGACGAAAGATTACTCGAACGGCGGAGTTGATTATGCGTTGTAGGGGTAGGATGATGGATTTTGGAGAATTGGCGAAAATGATAAGGCAGTAATCAATTTTAGGGAAAAGAAGCGATGAAAGTGGAGACATATAAGAACGGTAGTCGATATGGGGAGGATACGGCGGATGTCACGGAGAATTAAGCTAGACGAGCGGACCTTGTTGCGTACAAAGGGTTTAAGGGAAAAGTGATCATCGGAATGGAAGCCTAAGAAAGTGAGATTGTGTACTATGGGGATGATCGATGAGGCAAAATATACAGTGGGAGGAGATATGTTTGGTTTACGGGGGAGGATCTACATAATTTTAGACTTGTCGGGGTTAAGAACGAGATGGAGATTAGAGAGACGTTTGTAGATAGAAGAAAGACGGTTGGAGGCAGAAATGCCGATGTCGTGTATGCGATGTGCGGGTGCATGAGCATAGATAAGGATGTCATCTGCGTATTGCATGACGTTAAAGGAGAAAGGTTTGATAAACGGAGAGAGATCGCCAAGCAGAAGGAAGAAAAGCAGCGGACCTAGAACCAAACAAAGGCGAGAAATGAGGACGGAGTGTTCGACAATGTCGAATGCAGAGGAGAGGTCGACGGATATGAGAACACTATATAGAGCCATGTCTCGAGAAATGAGTAAGACGTTGTACACTTTTATGCATGCGATTTCTGTAGAGTGATTAGAGCGGAAAGCGGATTGGAAAGGAGAGTACAGATTGGATGAGGAGAGATAAGCGTTGATTTGTATTAAGATGAGACGTTCTAAGAGCTTAGAAAGAGTAGGGAGTAGTGAAATGGGGCGATAGCTAGAAGGAAGGGAAGGGGCAAGCGATTGTTTCTTAAATAGGGGACGAACGATTCCGGATTTCCAGTGTGAAGGGAAGATACGACTGCGAATGGACAAGTTAAACAAGGTTGTGAGAAATGGGGATATCGATGAGCATATAGATTTTAATATGTGAGTAGGCAGCTGATCGGCAGGTGAGGTTTTGTTGGGCAAGGGCATGAGGACAGATGATACTTCTGTAGGTGAGATAGGGAGAAGATGAAAGAGTTCCGGAAGGATGAGAGTAGACTGGGCAGAGTGGGATAGGATGGAGACCGGTGTGTGAGAGAGCAACATGGATACTTTAGTCTGGAGAAATGACGAATAATCATTGGCATTGATGTTGCATGGCGAAGAGGAGCGAGCCAGGATTGAGTTAAAAGTATGCAAGAGAGTCTTAGAGTTGAATGAAGTGATGATTTTATGCTGCCAAAAGGAGTTGCATTTGGTACGTAGTAGGTTGAGATGAGACCAGCGAAGAGCAAGATAGCAATCACGGAAAGACGGAGTGATCGAGCGGAAATCACGTCTGAGAGGGCGGTCATAGACTCGAAAAGCATGGCGGAGTCGACGCTTTGGGAGTAGGCATTGGATGTCAAACCATGGGGCACGGTGCAAGCGACGGTGTGGGTAAGACTTTAAGGGCAAGAGAAGATCGAGAATGGATGTGAGTTCAGAGTCTAAAAGAAAGGCGAGATCGTGAGGAGATGAATATGTTATTGTGGGTAATGATAGAAACGATTTGAGTAAGCCAGAGCGGAGAAGGGAGAGGTCAAGATTTCTCCAAAGGCGACGTAGGATTGTAGGTGTGTGAGGAGGGGTTTGGTTGCGAGTGAGATCAAGGGTGATAAGAAAGTGATCGGATAGACCAGGATCAGAGATGTACAGTGAGGTGTATGCAGCAAAATGATAGGGGGCAACGATGATGTCGAGTGCCCACCAAGTATATGTGTGGGGGCAGTGGAGATTAGTTTGTAATTGTAGTTGGATATAATGTTGATGAACCGGATGGAATCCGTGGAAGAGGGGCGGTCTAGGCGTATATTGAAGTCGCCTAGAACGAGTGAAGGGATTGAGGACAAAGAACAATGAGAAAGGAGGTCAGCGAGTTCGGTAAAAAATAAAGATGTAGGAGCTGATGAACCAGGACGGTATACCATGGCGAGATCTAGAGTGATCGGGTTAGAATAATTACAAGTGAGCAATTCAAAGGAGCAAGGACTGAAAGGGGGATTGATTTTGTGAAGAGACGCGGGGTGACGCGCGAATGCGACGATGCCGCCATGAAGGGCATGAGCTGAGGGGGCGGGTGGATTCGACTAGGGAGCAACCGGCAGAGAGCAGACGGCGAATGGAAAGGTCGTCGGAATCTGAGTGCCAGGATTCGGTGAGGCAGAAGAGATCGATGGATTGCTTGGTGAATAGGTTGAGGATAATATCGGATTTATTGAGAATAAATCTAGTGTTGAGGAGACCGAGGCGGAAACCGTGTGTTGTGGCGAAATAGTCTAGTGGAGAAGACACATAGGAGATATGGAGTGCCATCGAATTTTTGGACGGGTGTGGACAACTTGAAATTTTCCGTCTATGTTTCGGATGGAGAGTGATGTTTCGCCGTTTTTCTCGCGACGGCATTTTTCGATGTGGGCCTTAAGAGATTTGAGCGATTTCAGAAGGGGCGCGATCGGGGAAAATTCGAGTGGTTGAAGATGACATGTGTTTGAATCGTTGAGAGAGGGCAGAAGACACGTGAGAGCAATGCATGAAAACAATTTTTAGGAGAGGGGGCTGGAAGGGATTGGATTGAGGAGATTTGTTTAGACGGATGAATGCGACAGTAGAAATGCCCTTGAAAAAGGATGGTTTATCCGAAGGAACAATAGACGAGAGGATGGATCTGAAGGCAGAAACATCGTGGTCTAGACGTGATTGTGGAGATAAGGAGTTAGAAGGCGTGATATTAGTGACAATGACGCAACGGTCGCGAGAAGCAAAGCGCTTCCGTAAAGGAGGATGACTGACGTGAGTAGGTGAGATCACGAGAGAAGAGCTGGCAGTTGATTGTTTGCAGGCATTTGGTTTGACGACGGGAGACATAGAGGATAATGATAATAAAGAGGGTGGCAAGCGATGTGAGGAAAGGTTATGAGTGGAAGGATAGTGGAGGTTGGTGGAGGTGATTTTGATTGATGGATGCAAGGTATTGAGAAACGAGACGGGAAGGACGGGACGTGGGGTGTCGGGAAGTGAAGATGACATGTAATGGGAAGTGTATATGGTGGCAGGGTCGGTGGGTGGAGAAAGGACATTAGAAACGACGGGGGTAGTTTGAGTTGACGTGTTGGATGTTGATATGTGCTTATTGGAAAGGTTGCAGATTAGTTTGTTGGCACAAAAACCACATACAAAGTCTTCTTTAGCCTTATTCTTGTCGCAGGTGATTGTTATCCAGACGCTGCAGTCGTGTATCGAGCACTGTACTTGCAGTTGTCTGTAGTTGGTGTCGGTCTTAGTTGTTTTCTTACGTCCTCCCATAAACGATGGTTGTCGTCGATGGTTGTCGTCGATGGTTGTCGTCGATGGTTGTCGTCGATGGTTGTCGTCGATGGTTGTCGTCGATGGTTGTCGTTGTAAGATGTTTGTAACGTTTTGTATAGAAGTCCTCCTATTAACTTGTAAGTAGTTATTAGTTAGCAGCTAAGAATTTCAAACTCAAAATAAATAGTCTTAAATAAATAATGTTTTGTTTTAAGTGGCTTCTCCCTCTCAAGATTACTTACAAGAATTTCCAGATTACTTACAAGAATTTCCAGATTACTTACAAGAATTGGTCAGAAGACCAATTCTTGTGTTTTAAGAATTGGTCAGAAGACTATCTGACGTTTCAAGAATTAGTCTTCTAGCTTTTGTACAGATACTTATAACTTAATTTCACTTGAACATATCTTGTGTATTCGCATTGCCTCATTTCTTATGACAAGTCCCGGCTTCATAGCCGGGTTTTGTCCACTTTTTGCATGTACGCACGACTTCAGTCCTCCGAGGTTGTCAGAGCATGTGGTTTCCTATGTACTGCAATTTTTATAAATAAGGACAAAGAAAAGTAATTCGTGGATCATCTGGGCAATTCAATCGTAAATCTTAACTCGCAACGCTTGTTCAGCCTAACCATAAGAGAGGAATTCATTCGATTCCTCTCTTTTGGCTTCACAGGCAATAAATATGTAGTCAACATATTTTTCCATAATCGCGGTTTATTGTTGCCGTGTGATAGGAAGATTATTCGACAAATAACATGAATAGCCAGCCTAGGTTAAGCCAACGAGAGTGCCAATTGCTGTTCTTTTTACTTGTCTATAATATACTTATATTCGATTATGTTTGAAGTCAGTGCTAATGTAAGGAGTGTACACAATTTATCTGCTTATCGTTTATCATAGTTGTTGAGCTGCATGATAGTTCGAATATCAATTATTCAATTATCCGTGTTGATTGAAGTAAACAAAGAATCGACTTTGATTGTCGCTCGAATATTAGATGAAACATTTTTTTATTCGTGTTGAAAAATCGTAGAAAGTCAGAAGGTGTTCATAAAGGTGTTCTCTCTAGCAGTAAATACAGTAGCAAGTGAAGCCATCGGGATAATTGTTCTGTTGTCATGCCAATATTACTCATGATTAGTCTGCTTGGTGGCGGAAGTATACATTTAAGTACCTTTGGCAACATATAAAGCCTCCCCGGTTTCGGATTAGTTTGTAACATGCGATTTTTTAGTTCATCATTGTGGAAGTATCTATATCATTGCTTGGATTTGTTGGACGCTTTGGAGGTGTTGTTGTACTGAGATAGGTTGGTACGTAGAGGAGCTTAATTGACATGTTGCCTCGTTTAAATATTTTTCCTGCGATCATAAAACCATCTTGTTTTTTGTCTGCTTTGCACACTACTATTTCAGGATCATTACTGAGATTCTGTAACGCACTAATTTATTAACTTTAAGAAATCAGGTCGAATGTTGATGCACTTAACGATAACTTTCTCATTGAAAGCATCTTTAATTGCAGACCGAACCTTAGGTTGGCTGATCGTTATTACCACCCAAAACACGATAAGACAACGCGTATAATCACGATACAAGCAATGTGATCTATCATACAAGCCGAAAACTCTCGGAGTTAAAAGAAGAATCGTTGTCGCTAGGCTTAAATTTTGTACCATTTGAAAAAGAACATCAGCGTTATCACGTGGTCAAGTCTATATAGTCAATAGCGACGTTATGCATACAATATATCAGCCAGTCTCAGATTCGGTGTGCGAACTTGAGGATTTACTTTAGGTTCGGTTTGCGATCCTAATATATTTATTGATTCTCTGAGAATCCCAGGTGGCGATGCTATTTCCTGTGTAATGATCCCGCTGCTGTCTATTACACTGAAATGGAATCACTACATTGCATCGACTTTGAAAGCGCAAACTACGTCATGCAATTAGCCTTTTGGTGAATTCTTTATGCTTTAATCTATATAGTATGTTATTCATGTGTATGCATTGTATGTGCTGCAACTGATGAGGCTTCTCAAATCTGAAACGGTGTACCGTCTTGTAATGTAGAAACAAGAAATTCTCTATGTACAGAGAGAAGCAAATTTGTGTAATCGACAGTCCTGGTTAAATCAAATCCCAGACAGCGGTAATATTTCCTTTTTATTTATTATATTGATCATCTAATTATTCTGCTAATGTCTATTACTTTAAAAATAATTCACTGCATTACATTAACGTCGAAACCACAAGCTACGGGAATAATATAGTGAATTCTTTCTGCTTTAATATATATAGTATGTTTTTTATTTGTATGCAAACTTAATATTTTAATATTATTTTGTTGATGTATAATAATACTACATTATAAAAGAAAAATTTATCAAACTAGCTTAAAAATTAGCAGAAAAATAATGTCATATCAAAAATAATTTCATTATTTCTGAAAGACGTTATATTACCGGGAAAACAAAATTTTATATGTCGATAATAACTGATCAGTAGAACTAATCAGATCAGATAACTGAGTCTACATATTTTATACTAAATATATTATGCTAAATATATTTTACTAAATATATCTAAGTATTTTATACTAAATTTATTATCCTAAATATTCTTAATTAAATACATATATCCTAAATATTTTTATACTAAATATATTATACTAAATCTATTTTAAACTAAATATACGTTCTACTAGCTTGGATAAACAAGCTTTGATCGGGAACATTTGGCTTGAACATGCTGATTATGACAATGTGTTTGTACCAAATCTTCTGGGAGCCCAGTCACAAGGACTGGCGGTAGTAAATGACCTGTCCCGCTGCTATGACCTAAAAATTTTATGAGTGAATAATACACAAATGCTTTGTATTAGAATAAGATTATATATAATCGAATTTCATCAGAGGAAATACGTTATTAACATGTAATGTTGGGTCAAGGAATAGCTGCCGAGACCTGATAGCATAGCTGTTGCTCCAGATGACCTATATATACATCGCAAATTATACATTTATCGAGCTTATATTATTTATTAGGCCGTGCATTTAGCAAACAATGACGTTTACATCTTAAACTTAACGTTTGTCAGATGACAGAAACACCATTACGGCTGAAAGGTAAACACCATTACGGTGAGATAAAGTTTTTAACATTTTGGCACCATCTAAAAACTGTGACATTGCTTGCTGTTCAAGAACTCTTAAAATTTCCACAATTGATGGTGTTAAGGTTTTGTTTATGTGTGTAGTTTTATTTAGGTGTGTGAAAATTTGAACTTGTGAAATTTTAATTCACTTTTCCTTATCTATCAAAAGATTAGTTTTTTATTTAATTATTACTTATCTATAATATTTATTTATTTTGAGGTAACTATTGTAAGTGAAATAACTCAAATAATGCAACATATAATTATAGAATACTTATATATAATTATATATAATTACATATAATAATATTTCATAATTAATAATTATTTCGTAATTATTAATTATGCGATTGCATATGTTATTTACAATGTTTTTACTATCTAATAATATGTAGCTTATGCCCCACATTGTTATTATCTACAATTAATTACTCAAATAGATACCAGCAGACCTAAGCAAGCGAATGAAGAAAACGGTAAAGGTTTTTGGTTTGTGGACAGATCCGAAATTGTTACAGAGATTGCTGCTAAGGAATATCTCGAATATGGAACGCATGAAGACCATATTTATGGCACAAAGCTGAGCACGGTGCGGTCTATAATACAGAATAAATACACGCCTGTTTTAGATGTGGAGCCACAAGTATGATGACATTAAAAACTTATAATAATTTTTAGTTTTGCTGTTTGTTTAGGCTGTACAGATTATACGAAATTCAGAATTTTCTCCGTTGATAGTATTTATTCAACCGCCCAATGTTTCTTCTGTGAAGGATATCATATGTGAGAATGTAAGTAATATTATATTCGATTTTGTAAAAATTCCATAGGATTTTTATTAGAATAAGGAAGAAAGAGGAGGAACTGCTATGCTATCAGGTTTCGGCCTCTAACTCCTCTATCCAACACAGCAGCTGGACCAAATACGTGTTAAAGACGTATTTCATCTGATTAAATTTGATTATATAAAATCTTATTCTAATACAAGTCAACACAATAATATAAAGAATAAATTTAAACTCTTAAATGGCAAATTTTTATGGATGAATAATAAATAATATACTTTGTATTAGAATAAGATACTAGATAGTTTTATTGGAGTAAATACATTATTAGCATGTATTTGGCCCCGCTGCTATGTTGGGTAGGAACATGGGCCTCAACTTGATAACATAGCAGTTCCTCCTGATGACCTCTAATCAATATTCTGATATACAGTTTGTAATCTATTAGTCAATTCATAAAAATTGATTTTTATTTTTAATTTCAGTTTATAATTCATCTTGATATAAATTATATAAAATATTATAACAATTATTTATTATTAATTAATTTTTTATTATTTAACTATTTAACTTTTATTTTGCATTATTTTTAATTTGCAATATAAAATACGTAGACTCAGTTAGCTTATTTAATTTTTTCAGAACAATTGTATGTTAATTTATCTCTCAAACTTTTTTATATTGTTTTTGGTCTTTACTGGTTTACAAAGTTTTACTCTGAAAAAATATGGACGAATATATACTAGATCCCAAACGCAGCTTAATACATCGCAATATATAATTCTAATATATATAGTATCTTATTTATATATACTTACATAGTATCTTATATATATTATACAAGTATCTTATTCTTATACAAAATTAGAATAAGGAGAAACAGGAGGAACTGCTATGCTATCAGGTTTCGGCCCCTAACTCCTCTACCCAACATAGCAGCGGGGCCAAATACATGCTAATGATGTATTTCCTCTGAAATAACTATCTAGTATCTTATTCTAATTCAAAGTATATTATTTATTATCAATTCCTAAACATTTGCCACTTAAGAGTTTAAATTTATTCTTTATATTATTGTGTTGATTTATATATTTTACTATTTTCTGCTTGATGTTATTTTTATAGTAACCTAGTTTAAAATATGTATCTATTAAATTATTTAAATGATTTTGAAGAAAGCCAATATCGTTACATATTGTTGCAATTCTTAAAATTTCATTATTTAATGTATTATATTTATAACATGTAGCAACAGAAAAAGAAAAAATTAAATATAAATATCATAATATTATAATGTTTTGTTATTCGGATATTTTATAAGTTAAGAATTTTTATATAATATTATAATGTTTTGTTATTCGGATATTTTATAAGTTAAGAATTTTTATAACTCATACTTTTTACGGACTGATTAATAATTACTATACGATATATCATAATTAAGATTAAAGGTCATGTTTTATATTATGTTTTGAGTTGATTTAATTGTGATTAAATGATTTAAAATTTACTTTTAAAATTTTTAATGAAACTGTTTTAATCCTGTCTATAAGCCAACACGCCACATTTAAGTGTTGGTGGACCTCATCAGCTACTGATCCAATACCTACGTTTCACACGACTCGTCTGTACTTAATAACCTAGTAATAACCGGTTTTATTAAGAATGAGGCTATCTGGATAAATTTGTTCGCTTATTGAATAAAAATTTTTATAGTTGAATACACATATATCATCAATATATCGAAACATATATTTCATATCTTTATATAATTTAAATTTATTTTTAAACAGTTATGAACAAATTCATATTCTATAAAGCTTAAAAACAAGGGTTACTATTAGCTCCCATTGTAACACATTTTACTTGTCTAAATATAGATGTCCCTACCTTTAAATAATTTTAATTTATCAAAATATTTAAGGATTCTAATAATTCAATTTTATCCATATATTTATATTTACTTGATGGTTTAATTTTTGTTAGATAGGCGTTATAGTTATTATAACATATATGCATATCTTTGTCCGAATATAAGATTAATAAAGTTTTCTAATGCATCTTTACTATCTGCTAAATCTAGATTTGTATAAAGCGCACTAAAATCGTACGTATTTATATTATGAAAATTTATTCCTTTTGTGTGATCTAAAAATTCTTTTGTGGAATTAATACTGATATAGTGTTTTATACCAGTATTATTAATGGTTTAATTTTTGTTATTATAACATATATGCATATCTTTTTCCGAATATAAGATTAATTAATTTTTCTAATGCATCTTTAATATTTGCTAAATTTAGATTTGTATAAAGCGTACTAAAATCGTACGTATTTATATTCTGAAAGTTTATTTATTTTGTATAAGTTATTATTCCTTTTGTATATATTCCTTTTATTCTTCTGTTTCCAAATATAAGATTAATTAATTTTTCATTAATATTAATGATTTGTTTTGCTTTATTAAGTGATGTTTTAGTTTTATTAAGAAACACCAAAAAGTTTTAAAAGGTCGACGGTAGAAATTGTTAATTATCAAGAACAGGAAGAAATAAATTGTTCAGGACGTTTAAAAATCGAGAGTAATAGGTCCCAAGTTAAGTAATTGTTTTCAGTGACGACAGATTCCTATGAGATCTATTAATACAGTTTTCCACATGTTTAATTGTATTCTTATTTATCTTACTACGATCAAATTTGTTCAATTTGCAAAAGTGTCTAAGCTATAACTCTAAACGATGTCGGTTACTGATGTTGTTGATGTACTGCTCGACAAATAGAACTTGGTTCGTATTCATACACTGAATAATGTTTTGCCAACTCACATTAAGAGTAATGCGAAGTATATTGATTTGTCTTCGTGCTTTTTGTACGGAGAATGCCATTAACATATTCTGCATTTTATTCTGCATTTTAGAGTGACTGAAATTAAATAAACAAATAAAGATTTTGTTAATAAAAAATAAAAATGATAGTATTTAAGTTTTTACGTATCAATATAGATAATAAATTCAAGTGGTGCATATTTTCAGTCGTCTTCTTTATTCTTCCAATTTACGGCCTCAGGTCCGGGGGGATCTGAGCCCACAAACCAATCCAACAAGCCGCCTTCCGACTGAACCACACGGGATCTTTCACCCCTCCTCCGAAGAGTCCAATCGAGACGAACTATGCTGGGTAAACGAGAGACGAAAAGCTTAAGAAACCTTAGCCTTTGCTTCGGGGGACGTCCTCTCGAAAAGAAGACTAATTCCGAGATAGCCCAAGTGACCCAGATGCGGATCTGGGTTATCTCTTTCAATGACAGATGTTGAGCCCGTTTCAGAGCCCACATAGCTTTCTTCAGGATACGTTTGAGTCTATCCAGGTCAGTTTTCGCCGACCAGTTCACCGTAACGGTAAACCCCAGGTATTTTACTCGACTTGTAAAGGTGGGGAGTGGTTCAAAGGCAAATATGGAGGAGAGTGCAGAGAGTGCTAGTCTCTTAAGTTTATTCTTTGTTGCAAAGGAGCCATGAAGGACTACCACCTGCGATTTAGCTTAGTTTAAAATAAGATTGGATAGGGGTAGCTTGTCTTTTAATCTTGAAAAGAAACGGCTGATGTCAGAGACTACGTCTTGACACCTGCGTCCAGTGAACAGGGCTGTGGTGTCACCAGCGTACACCACTAGACGTTGTTCGCATTTGAATATTTTAAATAGGTTTATGGAGGCAGAAGGATATAAGATAGGAGAAAGAGGAGAACCTTAAGGCACACCCGTAATGGGGTAGAACTGACGCGCATCAGGGTCGTCTTCATAGTAAAATCGCTTGGTGTACAGCAGAATCTCCAAAGGGAGATTCTGCTCAAAGAGATATTCACAATGGGAATGAAGATGCGGTCAAATGCAGCAGAAAAGTCAAGGCAAACAGACACAACTAAACGATGGCTATTATCCCCGACAAAACTGCTCCACCTCACCAACTGCTGAATGGACCGAGCGACCTTTGACGAACCCATGAAAACCTGGAGGGATCAAATTACGCCTACTTAAATGATCGCGGATTTTACGCGCAAGCGCTTTTTCGTAAATTGACACGAGGGCATTTTGAATCGAAATGGGTCGCAGATCTTTAGGGCATGATCAGGATTTTTTCTTAGGAATAAAAAGACGCTTACTAATATTGATGCCTGCTACATCGGATGGGGATGTTAAAAGCATTGTGACGGCCACCTCTCTTCTTTGTTCGGCTGTCAAAAGCTGACACACCCGATAAGAAAGTGGAGCGACGGATTTGGACGTGCCCGGGAGTGGACCACAAGAGTTAAGGATATCCGTAACAGAGAGATCCCTACTACTGAAGTTACACCAAGGCGGGATTGGTTGAGGTGAATGAGTGGCTCCATAGTTGTGTAGTGCTAGTGACTCCTCTAAAACTTTATCGAGGCCAACATTCCCTATCCAACCCAATGCTCTATCCTTCCAACAAACAAACTTCTCCTTATTGAAAATCTTCCAAAAGGAAGACTGAGAAGGGTTAAGACGAGCAATACTCGCCCTATCACTGCTCAGCTGGAACCTATATCTAGTGCTCCAGTATTCATTCGAGAGAGCCTGTCTGGCGGAAACAGAGAAATTTGGGAGGCTTAGCAATTTCGCTAGGATCTTGAGTTTTGTCGGAGTGGGATGTTATATACGACCTTTATAGGTAGTCGATAGAATCGCGGTAGCTTGCAAAAAAAGGTAGTTATAAAATTCGGTCAGACTCTCATTTCCAATTCTGGGAAAGAGTTGGATAGCCGCCTGAAAGAAGGCCACTCTGATCGGATCAAAGTGAAACCTCCTTTGAAGCAACATATCTTTCTCAATTCTCCAACGAATTAGGTCATGAGAGGTGGACAATTGCTGGCGCGACTGCTTCGTGTAGAGGGGTTTTAACAACCACCTCGAGTGAAGCAGTAAAATGTCGAGGATAGAATTTGTTGATGTGCAATGAAAGGTAAAGGACGGTGGTTTGTGAAATAGATAACCGTTCCTAGCTCTGCGAAGTGCTGCATTAATCCAACGACCAGTTCTGTCGTTGAAATCTCCAAGTATCATGTCATAGCCGCTGTCGATAATACTATACAGGAAGTCACAGTTCTTGTGTATCTCCCCTGGACGGATGTAGATATTGGCTAGACTAAGCTTTTACCGTTCTTACAGAGTGAAAATACTAAACAAGACATGGCTGGACATGAATAGTTTAATGGGAGGGATGATCTTAATTAGCATTTAAGTAAGGTTAAAAGACCTTGAGATGAAGATGAGTGAGGTGGGGTTATGTACGGAGTATAGTGGGAACAAATGTGCATTGGATTAAATCGAGTAATGACCTGGGAAAGACGGATAGACCGCGTCTCCTGAAGGACTATAACATCTGCATCTCTTTCAGATAGAAGTCTAGGGGCAGAAGCACTTCCCGAATTCCACTGAAGGATATTCAGTGAAAAAGGCTCACGCGTACTCTGCATTGTGATGGTTTAGTTGAATGTGGGATTGCCTACATAGACAGAGTTAGGGGACGGGAAGGTTCCCCTTCCCGCCGCTATCACTATCCGGAGTAGGTACTTGCCCATGGGCAGCATCTTCATTTCCCCGAGATGTCTTCTTTCCTTAAGCATTTTCCCAATCTTGATAGGAGGGACGGTATGGGCCGAAGTCCCCCTCTTCTTTGATTCAGGAACAGCAATAGTATAGGCGAGACCGGATTTGAACAGATGACGGAGAGAAGAGTTGCAACCAAATCTTCTACCTTCTTGATGGCCGTCTTTACACGCTCATCAACAATTCGAAGTATGTCGCCGTCAGCCATTGCGAGACTGTGTGAGCAAGGTTTCGGTGACCTTCACCGGCGCTTGCTTGATGAACGAGTTACTATAACTCTTGAAGTGAAAGCATTTTCGTGACCAGGCTGGATGGCTCCCACCGCAGTTGGAACAGATGGAGAGCCATACACTTTTCTTCGGAAATTAGTCCATGACCTTAAGAAGAGCTCAAATACCGCATGTTTTCGGTTTGCAGCAGCTGGAAGCCCAGTGCCCCCACGCGTGGCACTGGTTGCAATGCGGGTAAGTATGTTCATCCTTGTTAATAACCGAAAAACATTGGTTGTACCCTAAAAAGGGGTTGAAGGCCGTCTTTGAAAGTATCTCCGCCAGTTCTGTTGGTGCGGAACAAAAACCTATAGGCAGTGGGAAGCCGCTCTTACTCATGACTGTTCGAAGATTCGAAACTTTAAATATATATTGAAGATCTTCTATGTATTTCACTTCTAAGTGACTGGGAAGATTTGAAATTTTAATTGAAGCCAGTATCGGGATAACGTGGAGTGTGCCCAAATTCTTAAGTGTAGAATCAAAGAAATTCAAATAGCTTTTTAGTATATCTGGCGTTACAACAGAAATTTTAATTTCGGTTTCAAAAAATTTTATCGAATTAAACAAAATTCTTAAACAAAATTCTTAAACAAAATAAGCTTTAATATCTTTATTATAACTAGATTTTTTAACTTTGGGATGGGAGGGAGTACCTCCACATCGTCCGTAACAATTGAAACGTTACTGACCTTTTTTCCATCACTTTCGTACTGATTTTACGTTTTATTCTCTATTCCTTTGATATGATGGTATGAAATGGTAACTTACACTACACTAACTCTCAAGTTAGTGTAGTGTAAACAGATACGCTTTTAAAAAAACTTTATTGAGTAATATCTACAAAACAAAGTAGCAAAACAGTAAGTGTAAATAGTTAACATTAAGGGTTAAGATTTACAATATAAATGGTAAGGTAATTTTCATCACATTCTCCCCCGCCATAGATAATCCTGCAAGTAGCTCGGCGCTTGTCGTGCTCTAACTGGTCTCTTCGGTCCACTGGCGTCTGTATCGTTGTCGTTGTCATTGAAATAAGTTCGCTGTGTCGTGCCATGACCGCTATCGCGCATTGTTTCGCTTATTAGTGTATTTTGGCCGGCTTCCGCTATTGCTTCGATATCGTCCTTGCAGGTTAGAATTTGAAGGTAATTTTCATCACAGTTAGTCAATGACTAGACGTGTGAAATTATCAACACCGCATTTTAAACGAACAAACTGAGGTGTCAAACCCGTGATCTGCATTGCTTAATATACTTGATGGAGCATTGTCTATTGATCAGTTTCTTTTCATCGTTGGTAGTCAACCAAAAATTTCATAAAATTGCCGCCAAAACACTTCCTAATATTGTCAAATGATAAATCCTAATATTGTTCAGGGCGTTTAAACATAGAAAAATAAAATTATTGTTCACAAATTTTCGACTATTGCAATACTTATTTTCAAGTGTTATGTTTTGACATGAAAAGAAAAATGATATATATTTATATAATAAAAACCAACGATGAAAATTCTACCGATTTTGTATTGTGCTAGTATAGATAAATAACTTTCAATTGTCCTTATTGCAATCCATCGTGTTAGAATAACTATGAATGTTATGTAACTTTCTCTTATCAGTCGTCTAGATAGGCTGTATTCATTTTCCAATACCTTAGAACTGGAAAAATCAGGTTCGTGGTTATGATTCAGCCAAAGATGTACTAATGCTGATGAAGTATCACACTTTTTAAAGTTATATTTATTTTAATTAATTCTCGTTGTCAAGCCTTGTTTTATTTGCCCGAAATATATGGATGGACAATTCAGACATGAGATTTCATAAGTGACATTAGTCGACGTATATTTAGGTTTGTTCTTAAATTGTCCGGCTAAAGTAGCTTTCTTAGAATGGTATAATGATATATTCGATGGAAAACTGTTTTTTAAGAAGTTAGAACATCCGTCACTTACATATTCAGCTGGTATGAATACTTGTTTCTTACTCGTGGCCGCTTTTAAAGAAGTGCAATTACTTCTATTCTTGAGACAACGGCTAAAAGGTTGGCGTATTGCCCAAATTGGAAAATCTCTAGATTCCAACATTTCCGAGATTTGCTGGAATTGTCTGTATCTAGACATTGATGTCAAACATATATTAACAGTCCGATCATAAAGCACTTTAGCGGTCATAATTTTGTAGTTAGTATGTACATGCGTATTCCAATTTGTTGGACACCAAGGTATATTAGGCTTCCTATATACGTCCCATATCTCTCGCCTTATATAAAAGGCGAGAGATATGACAGCACAGCTAAAATGGCGATCGCGAGCAAGTATCAGGTTACTTAAAACTTTATGACATGCCTTTCGGTGGAATAGTTTTGAATATAAGCAGACTGGAAATGTGGATATTAGTTTGAAAAGGAAAAATAAGATTTTACTTGAGATAGGACGATAATTCGAGAAGTTTGGAGATGTTTGGGATGTTGGATATAAGATAATGTGATGTTGGAGTACTGGAATTGAGGGAGGATTTCTTAAGTAGAGAACAAATAATATAGGCCATCCAGGAAGAAGGGAAGTTTTGCTGCAAATGTAAGTATTAAATAAGGTGGTGAGGAAAGAAGCGATAAAATGACAGATTAGCTTAAGGAGATAACTTGGAATTGAGTATAACTGGAATACGAGTTATTCAGGCGTAGGAGAGTAGATAAGACTTAATCAATGAATACAGGCAGATGTAACAGTTTAAGAAGTAAAGGGAATTATGGTACATAATATGACGAGTTAAGAGAGATACTTTTGGACAGTAAGTAAAAAAATATGCTTTAGGATCAAATTCAAAACACGATATTGAGGTGTGAGCAAGAATAAGATTTAAGATTAAGTTTAAGATTATCCAAGAATATTTCGTGTTATAGGAATACGCCAAAATGTTAAAGTGTTATTAAAGTCAAAATATTATTTTATATTACCAAAATGTTAAAGATTGTTAATGAATAAGGAAATTATGAGAATATCGGTGACGAATATAGTCAAGATGATGTTAATGAGTAAAAGGATCGTCGCAGCGTCTTAGATATCTAAGTAAATTCAATGAAGGTGACGAAGATTGCTTTTGGACATGCGACACTCAGAGTCAAACAAAGGAGTATGATGGGATTGTTTTATAACGTCCAAACGGAGAGGAATTATGCAATCAAATATGGTGGTCAACTCATAGTCAAATAAAAAGGATAAATGTTTAGTAGTTTGTTGTGAACTCAGCAGCGAGGTCAGGGGGAGCGAGATATTGCTTCTCGATGAGTAGGTAAAGCAATGCAATCGATAGTTCCACCAAGACCATGAGTTACATGAGTCGGTATAATGTGGGTAGTTGTAATCATTGAAATAGGTGACTAGTTTAATTGTATCGGGTTGGAAATGACGTTTTAATTTTTTATTAAAATTACCAAGTACAAGAATAGAAATGTGGATGAGTGAAGTGTGAGAGTATATCAGATTTTCACAAATAAAGAGGCGGAAGGTGGACTAGAATCTAGGCGGTAAATGATAACGAGGTTTAAACGGGATGACAAAAGTGAGATTTGACAGAGAATGAGTTCGAACGTGTTTGGGATAAAATGGCACGGATTTTTTTCAAGATAAGTGGATGACGAGATAAGGTAATGATATTATTATAGTCGGAGTGAGGCGCGTGGCATTCGCTAATAAAGGGACGGCCTTTTATAAGATTTTGTATAAAATCGAGAAAAATATTCAACCCAACAATTAAGAATTGCGGCTTGTGTAAGCAATATTCACAATAGTAAAAAGACAGCTTACGGTTACTGTCCCGTGAACATTTCGTATTAGAACGGAATATAAAAATGGTGTGTGGTGAATTCGAATTGCGAACGTTAGTTACCGCCCACACCAAATATAGAACACATGAATTGTGTAATTTGGTATCGAGATTGCTTATATTTGATTATATTAAGTTCTATACAATAAATAACATACAATCTAATATACATACAACGAGGAGAATAAAATCACGAATCAAACGACTATATACAAATGGGTCGGAAAAAAACAAAAGTCTCAAGTTCCCAACCATGTCGCGTCCAACACCGATGTTAGAGATGTTTCCAATGGATCTGAACAACAAGTCATTTTCTCAAACAATGATTGTCACACGTGGGTAAGTATTTGGACTTTAGAATCCCAGGCATCTTGACTTGCAGACAACGAATTCTACTGTGGCTACTGTTCGGCTAAGATGATAAATACGATGAAGAGTGAAATAGAGAGTCTCAAGACAAATATATTGAAACTATCTGGCAATGCAGCGATGTCCACACATGCCTCTTCGTATTGTAATAAGTTTCAACCTCGATGCCCAATTCTTCCGCATTCGATTGCCTCTAAGAATGCCAAATCTCCCATCTCTTCTACAGGTATTACTATACATCCTTCAATTTTGCCCAATCAATCAGCTCAATCTTCTGATGTTACTGTCATTGACCATTTGCAACCCAGTATTTCTTTAGTCGTATCAGATAAATCACCTTACATTTCTACCCCTCATTGCGTTTCTACATCATCATCAGATAATCCATCATCAGATAATCTGAAGGAGCCGCAAATTGTATCGCAGCAAGATGGATTTTGTCAAGTTTATGATAAATCTACCGAGACAGTGACGGAGCCGGAAATTGTTACAACTAATGTATTTTCACTCCCCGACACCCCACGTCCCGTCCTTCCCGTCTCGTTTCTCAATACCTTGCATCCATCAATCAAAATCACCTCCACCAACCTCCAATATCCTTCCACTCATAACCTTTCCTCACATCGCTTGCCACCCTCTTTATTATCATTATCCTCTATGTCTCCCGTCGTCAAACCAAATCCCTCCAAATCATCAACTGCCAGCTCTTCTATCGTGATCTCACCTACTCACGTCAGTCGTCCTCCTTTACGGAAGCGCTTTGCTTCTCGCGACCGTTGCGTCATTGTCACTAATATCACGCCTTCTAACTCCTTATCTCCACAATCACGTCTAGACCACGATGTTTCTGCCTTCAGATTTATCCTCTCGTCTATTGTTCCGTCGGATAAACCATCCTTTTTCAAGGACATTTCTACTGTCGCATTCATCCGTCTAAACAAATCTTCTCAATCCAATCCTTTCCAGCCCCCTCTCCTAAAAATTGTTTTCATGCATTGCTCTCACGCGTCTTCTGCCCTCTCTCAACGATTCAAACACATGTCATCTTCAACCACTCGAATTTTCCCCGATCGCGCCTCTTCTGAAATCGCTCAAATCTCTTTAGCCCGCATCGAAAACCGCGGTCGCGAGGAAAACGGCGAAACATCAGTCTCCATCCAAAACATAGACGGAAAATTTCAAGTTGTCCACACCCGTCCAAAAATTCGATGGCACTCCATATCTCCTATGTGTCTTCTCCACTAGACTATTTCGCCACAACACACGGTTTCCGCCTCGGTCTCCTCAACACTAGATCTATTCTCAATAAATCCGATATTATCCTCAACCTATTCACCAAACAATCCATCGATCTCTTCTGCCTCACCGAATCCTGGCACTCAGATTCCGACGACCTTTCCATTCGCCGTCTGCTCTCTGCCGGTTGCTCCCTAGTCGAATCCGCCCGCCCCCTCAGCTCATGCCCTTCTAAATTCTCTAATCATGGCGGCATCGTCGCATTCGCGCGTCACCCCGCGTCTCTTCACAAAATCAATCCCCCTTTCAGTCCTTGCTCCTTTGAATTGCTCACTTGTCATTATTCTAACCCGATCACTCTAGATCTCGCCATGGTATACCGTCCTGGTTCATCAGCTCCTACATCTTTATTTTTTACCGAACTCGCTGACCTCCTTTCTCATTGTTCTTTGTCCTCAATCCCTTCACTCGTTCTAGGCGACTTCAATATCCGCCTAGACCGCCCCTCTTCCACGGATTCCATCCGGTTCATCAACATTCTATCCAACTACAATTACAAACTAATCTCCACTGCCCCCACACATATACTTGGTGGGCACTCGACATCATCGTTGCCCCCTATCATTTTGCTGCATACACCTCACTGTACATCTCTGACCCTGGTCTATCTGATCACTTTCTTATCACCCTTGATCTCACTCGCAACCACACCCCACCTCACACACCTACAATCCTACGTCGCCTTTGAGAAATCTTGACCTCTCCCTTCTCCGCTCTGCCTTACTCAAATCGTCTCTATCATTACCCACAATAACATATTCATCTCCTCACGATCTCGCCTTTCTTTTAGACTCTGAACTCACATCCACTCTCAATATTCTCTTGCCCTTAAAGTCTTACCCACACCGTCGCTTGCACCGTGCCCCATGGTTTGACATCCAATGCCTACTCTCAAAGCGTCGACTCCGCATGCTTTTCGAGTCTATCACCGCCCTCTCAGACGTGATTTCCGCTCGATCACTCCGTCTTTCCGTGATTGCTATCTTGCTCTTCGCCGGTCTCATCTCAACCTACTACGTACCAAATGCAACTCCTTTTGGCAGCATAAAATCATCACTTCATTCAACACTAAGACTCTCTTGCATACTTTTAACTCAATCCTGGCTCGCTCCTCTTCGCCATGCAACATCAATGCCAATGATTATTCGTCATTTCTCCAGACTAAAGTATCCATGTTGCTCTCTCACACACCGGTCTCCATCCTATTCCACTCTGCCCAGTCTACTCTCATCCTTCCGGAACTCTTTCATCTTCACCCTATCTCACCTACAGAAGTATCATCTGTCCTCATGTCCCTGCCCAACAAAACCTCACCTGCCGATCACCTGCCTACTCACATATTAAAATCTATATGCTCATCGATATCCCCATTTCTCACAACCTTGTTTAACTTGTCCATTCGCAGTCGTATCTTCCCTTCACACTGGAAATCCGGAATCGTTCGTCCCCTCCTTAAGAAACAATCGCTCGACCCCTCCCTTCCTTCTAGCTATCGCCCCATTTCACTACTCCCTACTCTTTCTAAGCTCTTAGAACGCCTCATCTTAATACAAATCAACGCTTATCTCTCCTCATCCAATATGTACCCTCCTTTCCAATCCGCTTTCCGCTCTAATCACTCGACAGAAATCGCATGCATAAAAGTGTACAACGACATACTCATTTCTCGAGACAAGGCTCTATATAGTGTTCTCATCTCCGTCGACCTCTCCTCCGCATTCGACATTGTCGACCACTCCGTCCTCCTTTCTCGCCTTCGTTATGATTACGGATTTTCTTCCTCCTCCGTAGCATGGTTCGCCTCATATCTATCCGACCGTTCCTTTCGCGTCTAATCTAATTCATCATACTCCCCTCCCATCCCAATTTTTTGTGGAGTCCCACAAGGTTCAGTCCTAGGTCCCCTGATTTTCTCTCTTCTGCTTGGCGATCTATCTCCGTTTATCAAACCTTACTCTTTTAAGGTCATGCAATACGCCGATGACATTTTAATATATGCTCATGCACCCGCACATCGCATACACGATATCGGCATTTCTGCCTACAACGGTCTTTCTTCTATCTACAAAAGTCTCTCCAATCTCCATCTCGTTCTAAACCCCGAAAAGTCCAAAATAATGTGGATCCTCCCCCGTAAACCAAACATATCTCCTCCCACTGTATATTTTGCCTCATCAATCATCCCCATAGTCCACAATCTCACTTTCTTAGGCTTCCATTCCGATGATCACTTTTCCCTTAAACCCTTCGTCCGTGACAAGGTCCGCTCATCTAACTTAATTCTCCGTGATATCCGCCGTATCCGCCCCCTTATCGACTTCCGTTCTTGTATGTCTCTTCTTTCATCGCTTCTTTTCCCTAAAATCGATTACTGCTTTAGCCTTTTCGCCAATTCTCCAAAATCCATCATCCTACCCCTACAACGAATAATCAACACCGCCGTTCGAGTGCTCTTTCATCTCCGTCGCTTCGACCATACATCCACATATTTTGCCCAACTCTCCTGGCCCACCATCCACATCCGCATCAAACTCCGCCTTCTTCTCGTTACCTTTCGTCTCATCGCTGTTGGCTCCCCATCGTTCATCAACCTACCTTTTTTAGACGACACTCGCTCCACCTCGCTATCGCAACGTTCCCGTTATTCCCTCTTACTCCACGTTCCTAATTACTCCAACAACTACGGTCTCCGATCCTTCCTCGTCGCCGCCTCACTCGCCAAGAATCAACTCCCTCTCGACGTCCGCCGCGCCCCCTCCTTTATCATATTCAAACACCTCCTCCATTAACACCTTCTCGACACCTGATTCACATTCTTGTTTTGTTGTGGTCATGTAAGCGTGCGCTGGCACGCATTTGTCACGTTAAAATAAATCGTTTTTTTTAAGCAGTAACAGGACCAAAACACGAAATGTAGGCGTGGGCTCATTGCTGATGAGGTCCACCCAAGCTGATTGTAGTGTACAGTGATACTGATAGGATTAAAAGAACCACACGAGGAAAATATGAAACCGACCTATGAATAATTATTTATTATTTATAGTTAGTTATCTTGATTTTGGATTTATATATAGTATAATATACTTAGATTCAGTTATCTGATCTGATTTGTTTTAGTTACTATAGGCAGTTATATTTTGCTTCCAATTAAGCAGAATTATTGATTCCTATAAAATATTCAATGATTTAGTAATATTTTTACAACTAGTTTTTTATTAAGAGCGAACAACTTGAACAGTTGATGAAAGAAACTGACATTATATTGAGTACATACGCTCATTTAATTGATATGGTTATTCCCAATGTTGATGTGGAATATGTTGTCGAATCAGTACACAATGCAATTGAAGACTGCGAACACCGAGCACAATGGGTACCAGCGTCGTGGATATATTAATAATATATAAATGTTTAATTATCAGTTAAAATCAATTGTACAAATCTGATTAAAGAATAACTTATGATTTTTGGTCTTTTACATAGCCGAATTATATCATGTGAGACAGCAAGAGAGGTTTGTATGTTTTTTAAAAAACAACACAATAATATTAAAAAAGATAAATACAGGAGAACGTTTGTCTTCTTCGTGGAGAAATGTCATTCTTTTAACAAGACTGGCTGCTACCACCAGCCTACCACGTTCTTACCCTTTAGAGCCGTCGCCAGAATGCTGACACCATATCCACGTTAAATGGCGATGCTAACGTTTTGGAGGAGGTATGAAGTAGCACGTGAATCCCCGGTAATGTGCTTCAATCTTTTTCCTATCTCCTTAACAAGCGCTAAAGCGGAAGAGCCCAGTGATCCATAAGTCTCTACTCCAAAAGGGCAAAATATGTGGGACATTGTCAAGTCGGCAAATTTCAGTCGTTTCCGCTATTCGGCATATAAAGCTGGTTCGCCCGCTCCTCTAGCTGCATTCCTAACATTGCTGGCTGCGAGGATGTCCACGCAGATGGCGTCCCACATCAAACATTTCCCTTTACGCCAAGGGAAAATGGTGACTCCATCAGGACGTCGACCGTCCGATCTGCATACATTGGATGGCTCTAGAATGTTTGGGGCGTTGACGGTGTTGATGACTCATTCTCGAAATTCTACATGCTAATCTGTGTCGTCCTGACTCGTCAACAGACGCTCCACAATGACATATGTGTGGAGTACATGTAGGAAGGCCTAGTCTTAGGGAAATGATCAATCTCACAACCTCGTCATCGAACAAAGTTCCCATGGCACAAGTCGGAATTGTGTTTATCTATTTAATTCTTTATATTAAAATCAAGCTGTATTATTCAATAGAATTAAATGTCCGCTTATCTCTCAGTTTCATGTTGTTAAGGTGCAAAAGTTAATCAGATCCAAGGCTGAGTTAGTTAGTATATATTGTCAAAGCTTTTGCCGCGTTACGGCTTTGTAAGTTGCTCATTGTAACCCAATAATTTTAACCCAATAATATTAACCCAATATTTTTTTGGGGTTAACACAAATCTTGATTATAACTACTTACAATGAGCCACTGACGAAGTGGCTCATTGTAAGTCGTGGTTCATTTGGTAATCAATAATAACTAACTCAGCCTTTGATCCGATTAACTTTTGCATTATTATTCAACAATGTAAAAACAATCTACAATCATTTTGCATATGTTTAATATAAAAATACAGATTTTAATCGATTTTTGCATGATAATTATGCTTTATAAATTGCTTTAATAATTATTGAATATTAATGTAATCGATAATTTCATTTATTCATAAATAAATATTCTAGTTTACAATTACAACTTTAATATAAATACTCTTTACTTAACAGAATTAATAAAGATTCCAGAGATAGCGGAATATAGAGGTTTTTAAAATTCAAAATTTCTATCGTAATAATTTTTTAGTAAAACGTTTACTTGAAATAACATTGAAAAAATGCAGCAATATGTCCGTAAATAGAAATTCAATTATTTATAATAAGGAACCAAAGAAACGAGAATTTATTCTATAAAAATGTTTATTTCAATATTTCAATAGCTGCTGTCATCTTCAAAAACTTTAAAAAAAAGTTCCTGATTATGATAAAGGCTATTAAAATATAGAACTGAAACTTTTTATCGAATAAATTCTCGTTTTTTGGTTCTATTCTATAAATAATTACAATTAAACGAAACAAAATGGATATATTCAAAAAGAAATTCAATATTTTGTTTTCTTACTTATCACTATTTTTGATTTTCTATAAAAGAAAAAAGATCCCGATCCCATTTTGAAAGGAGAATAATTTCCAAAGGGATACCCATTTTAGAAAAACATTAGAAGCTATAAAATATCTATCTCTAGAAAATCGTTATAATACATTTACGGCAAATCATCAAGCTTTGCTGAAAAATGAAAAATGCCATGAGAAAAACAATTTTACCAAAGATATTTGTATTTAAACGCATAAATAAAACACTTCCGTTGACGATAGGGCGTAGCAATGACAATTTAAATTAAGTACAAATTGTAAAGACTTAATGTGCATTAATCATTCCACAACTGCAACTTTTGCTGCTCGAATGACTCGATCGTGTAGTTTGTATCCTGTTTGAACAACATTAAATATACAATGGGAATCTGGCGTATTTTCAGATTTTGACACTTGGAATACAGCTTCATGAAAAGCGGGATCAAACGGTTGTCCCACATTGGTTTC
This sequence comes from Pomphorhynchus laevis, assembly GCA_012934845.2. Classification (NCBI taxonomy): domain Eukaryota; kingdom Metazoa; phylum Acanthocephala; class Palaeacanthocephala; order Echinorhynchida; family Pomphorhynchidae; genus Pomphorhynchus; species Pomphorhynchus laevis. The sequence goes on along the minus strand of WNNJ02000583.1, from coordinate 209,333 downwards.
AATTTCTTGAAGTCCGTACTTTTTGAATGTGGATTGCATTCCTAATAGAATGATATCTAGGCCCATCGTTAAATTACTTAACGGCTTATTTTCAGCTAAAGCCGATCTATCCACGCTTGAAAGAGCTCTTTGCAAATCGTCAACAATAGCTATCAAATCTTTGCATAACGCTTGGACACCGTACTGTTTTGCATCATGTATCTGGCGATGAAGACGACTTCTCGTATTTTCAGATTCTGCTAGTGCTCGCAAATACTTGTCCTATTTTATAATTTAAAATATAAATGCTGCGTTAAAATCTAATTCTAGATTAAATTATCAAAATATTGCTAAAGTTGTATATATATAGTTTATCTGTATTTTAATGTTGTATACAAAATAATAAAAAAATTGACTACGTTGCTGTCTGGATACATATTGCCGGATTCGATTAGTATATTTTAATTTAATAAACATGCAATATACTTAAGTTTTTCTACGTTTCGACCAGAAAGGTCATCGATAGAAAATCTGAAATAAAAAATAAGAAGGCCTACGAACAAATAAAAGTTTACAGCAATTTATTTAAGTTATATCTCGTCAATAAAATGCAGGACAATCAGCTAACCAAATGGACTACCCGTCATCAATTGTCCCATCCAAAATTTTTTCCTTTTAATACTAATGAGGATAGTCTAACTTTTTAGCCGACAATGTATAGTATATTTTATAGTAAATGTTAAGTAACTGCGAAGTATTAATTTATTTAACAAATTTTATTAAGATTGTCGACATCAATAAAAAGAAATATAAATATTTCTCATTACGTTATTATAAATATTACATCATTAGCATATTTTGGCCATTCTATGGATAATAAACAATTTGCTTTGTATTAGAATAAGATACATAAGATAATAAATTTTCATCAAGGGAAATACGTCATTGACATGTATTTGGCCGTGCAGTTTTGTTGGGTCGTGAAATAGAGGCCGAAACCTGATAACATAGATGTTCCTCCTGATGGCATATAATCCTTATTCGAATGAATCGAATATTATATATTATTCAATTTATAAAAATTGACTTTATATTTTTAATATTTCAAATGTAAACTTTTTATAAATATCCATTTTGTAAAATCTTCTATAATTAATTATTATTGAATTAATGGAATTAATTAATTGAATGAATAGAATCCTTAAATATTTTGATAAATCAAAATTATTTAAAAGTAGGGACATCTATATTTAGACAAGTAAAAGGTGTTCCAATGGGTGGTAATAGTAGCCCAATTATAGCTGACTTGTTTTTAAGCTTTATATAACATGAATTTGTTCATAACTGTGTAAAAACTAAATCTCAACAATATAAATATATGAAATATATGTTTCGATACATTGATGATATATGTGTATTTAATTCTAATGATTTTTATTCAATTAGTGAGCACATTTATCCAGAAAGCCTTATTCTTAACAAAACCAATATTAATGATAAAGAAGGTGTATATCTAGATATGAACATTAAATTAACATTAACTAAAACTACTATTAATTTATATCGTAAAGATGACATATTTAAATTTACAAGAAACATATTTTTGCATGAGCATTCATGCATACCATATAATATAAAATATAATAGATTAAATAATGAAATTTTAAGAATTGCAACAATATGTAATGATATTGGCTTTCTTCAAAATCATTTTAATAATTTAATAGATACATATTTTAAACTAGGTTACTATAAAAATAACATCAAGCAGAAAATAGTAAAATATATAAACCAACACAATAATATAAAGAATAAATTTAAACTCTTAAGTGGCAAATTTTTATGGATGGATAATAAATAATATACTTTGCATTAGAATAAGATACTAGATAGTTATTTCAGAGGAAATACATCATTAGCATGTATTTGGCCCCGCTGCTATGTTGGGTAAAGGAGTTAGGGGCCGAAACCTGATAGCATAGCAGTTCCTCCTGATGACCTCTAATTATTATTCTGATACTACGTCTGTTATTTATTAGTCAATTCATAAAAATGACGTTTATTTTAAATTTCAATTTTTTCTTTTAACTTGATTTAAATTATAGAAAATGTAAAAACAATTATTAATTTTAATATTTAATTATTAAATTTTGATTTAGCATTATTATGTTTTGTTTATTTTATAATTATATTAAATACGAAGACTCAGTTAGCTGATAAAGTTAGCGAAATATCAAAAAAAATAATTTTCCTTTGATCCGGCTCCAACAATTCTTTAAAAATTAAAATCCATCCATATAAAACATTTTTTGCTCAATAGATGATAAATATTTATTTTCAAAAACAGCTATTTTTAAAGATAGATGATATATAATTAATGATAGTAGTAGTTTTGAGTTTAAATCCAAGAATATTAATGTGCAACGCGTGAGATATGTGAGGTTCTTAAGAATTTCTTGGCTGTCAATAAAATATTTCAATAACATTACTTTTATTTATATCCATCGAACCCTCTAATTCCGTGCGTGCATTGTTTTTCCAAAATTCATAAGCAAAACTTTCCATTAAGACAAATTGTTTTGATGTTAGCAGCTTTAATAAACAAAGGTAAATTATTGTCAATTTTTATTTTTATAAAAATAAAAATAGAAACGATTACATAACAAAAGAATCGTTTACAACATAATTACAAAATATTTAACGTAAAGTCAGGTTTGTTATTTGGTGTAATAATTTGCCGTTTCTATGAATGTAATAAATCAGATCAGGTAACTGAGTCTATGTATATTAAATTATTTATAAATTCAAAATAACGATAAATTTAAATAATTAAATGATAAATAATTAATAGAATTAAATATCCGCTTATATCTCAGCTTCATGTTGTTAAAATGCAAAAGTTAATCAGATTAAAGGCAGGTTAGTTAAAAAAAAGTTTGAGAAATAATCAACATACAATAAGTCACTGACGAAGCCGTAACGTGGCGAAAGCTTTGGCAATATATATAATAACTAACTCAGCCTTTTATCTGATTAAATTTTGCATGAATAATTAAATAATAAATAATTACAAATAATTTAATAATTTTATATAACTTGTATCAAGTTAAAAAATTTTAAAGTGCACACAAAACCTATAATCTCCTTTCATTTTCGATTACATAGTTAATGAATTATTTCGATATTTATAACATTACAATATTTCGATAGCTCTTGCTATTATCATCGGGATTAAAATTAAATGTTCACAAAATTTTCATAGATAGCATTTATTAAATTATTAATAAATTAAACATAATGATAAAATAAAAAATAATTAAATAAAAGCACTTCGCCGAATGGCTAAACTATAAACTTTAATAATGTGAAAATAATTGAACCGGAGAGCAGTTAGAGAAAACGCTCAATTAAAGCTATTGTCATCAAGTTGTTTCAACCTTCACTGAATATTCAGAACGAATAATTAAATGATAAATAATTAATAGAATTAAATATCCGCTTATATCTCAGCTTCATGTTGTTAAAATGCAAAAGTTAATCAGATTAAGGCAGGTAGTTAAAAAAAGTTTGAGAAATAATCAACATACAATAAGTCACTGAAATTAATTTAATTTATACAAATATTTATACAAAAATTTAATTTATACAAAAATTTAATTTATATTCAATTTATTAAAATAATTTATACTTTGTATAAATTATTAATACTTTTTACTTGGTTAATACTTTTTACTTGATAATTTAATAATTATTATATATTTTGTAATGAAACTTGATACATTGTAATTTTAATTTCTCCTGTATTTTCACTTAAATATTCGTGAATGGTGACAGATTTATTCTGTCGAAGTATTGAAAATCAATTCAATTTTCATTTGTATATGACTTTTAATTCAACAAGATTAATTAAAATTTTTAATTACTCTGCATGTTGCTTTAATACTATCCATAAGCCAACACCATACGCTACATTTCAGTATTGGGTGCCCTCATCAGTTACTGATCCAATACCTACGTTTCACGTTTCGGTCCTTTTAATGAGGTCTGACGATCACTCGACTCGTTTGCTTTTATTGGTAATTCGATTTATTGAAAGACTTTCATCTTACATTTTGCAAATTTAATTGAAATCATTTTTGATTTTAAATTAAATCAACGTTTTATAATTGTATCCAATTATACAATTAATTGCTATTATCAAACTAATCATCAATAGCTTGCGTCTTAATTTTAGTTAATTTAATTGTGCAGTCATTGTTACAATTGAAATTTTATATGACACTGCAAGATAATAATTTAATATTCAGAAATTAGTTGGAAGCGAGAATATATTTAATATTTAATATTTAAATAATATTTATATAATATTTAATATTTATATAATTAATATATTTAATATTCAGTTGCGGTGCTAGCTTGGTAGCTCTATGAAGTACCCTCTATGAACTAATATGTTCTTTTGAATTTTGGAAGCGAGAAGCTTTGTACAGGTCAGATATGCGGTGTGGATACAGCGGTTTATTCAGTGAGTGCATCATTTCAGCGATCACCGTCGAACGTTGCTATAAAACCTGATGTGAGAACTGCACTTTATTAATCGTATTGCTTTCTACAATACTGAGTTCATTTGTCCATCGTTAGTTAATACTCTTCATAATGATTAATCAAACATTAAGATAAAGAGAGCTATTCTCCAGAAAATATTTAAGTGATGCTAGATTATGCATCAAAAATTAATGAAACTGTGCAGCAACAGTCTTATTTAAATAATTATCCCGTATTATAAGAATTTTAATTACAGACCAGTCACACTCACAGACATGTCTGATTAAATCAACGGTATCAACCTGAATTTTTTATTTGAAAACAAGACATTGATTTAAAATAACCTGTAAAATATTAATACCTTTATATCTTCCATATTCTGTTTAAGTTCCTGAATTTCCTTTTCAGTCGAATTCATATCGTTTTCATTTGATTTGATCTCGTAATTTATTTTATCATTGTCTGACCGATTACACGTGTTATTCGCGCAATCGGAAGTCAACAATCGCGTTTGATATCGCGCTATCGTGTACCTGTTAAATTAAAATTACAGATAATCGTTTAACAATTAAGATAACTTTCTATGGAATATTATAGAATTGAAATTAAAATATAATATAGAAAATATTATTGTAATTCACGAATAAAAATGAATCAAATAAAATTAGATTCAAAAAATCCTCATTAAATAATTATAGGAGCGTATGTTTTTAAATAGTTGATACTTTTTAATGTTGTTCTATTTCTTCAATAATATGTTCTAAAATAAATAATTTACAGTTTTAATAACAATTTTTTTAAATTCTAATAAACCTGAAATGTTTGAAAAAGAAATAGTTAACCTCTTCGTATAATGTCCATAATCGATAGCGTTAGACTTCCTCCTCTTCGGTATCACTACTTTCAGATAGCGCCTGATCATCTAGAATATCTGAATCAACCGATCCACTGACAACTAGCCGGCCTTTTTCCAATATCGTCTGTTTGTTTATAGTGGGCGTGATTATTTGATCTGTTTCACAAAAGTCAGTTAATAATTCTGTTTCATAATTAAAACTTCCGTTCGATTCATGATAAACTGTCATTTAACTGACAGTTTATCGAACGCATTCTATTTGCGTTCGATAAACTGTCAGTTAATTCAGAATCAGATAATGTATGTACGTCATGTGTCATATAATCGACGGTCTGTATACTAATTTCGGTTTCTGGCTGTGAGTTTATAGGTAAAGATTCAGGATCATCAGCGTCGTTATTATTTGATGAATTGTCACATTGTTGCAGAAAGGTGTCAAAATGTGGCTTAATTTTGCTTGAAAGAATTTGGGGCTTTACTGTGATTGCAGAGCTCAATACTTTTAGTGTGAATTTTCCGTTTTCTTCTATAAGTACACAATCTCTGTAGGAACACAATTTATGAGTTCCTGTAAAAACTGACGTATCGACACTGGATCCTGGTATATTAGCTAGCGTGACAGTTACTTCATTTGTATTGTTAAATTCAATGTATCCAGGAGCGGACTGATCAATTGACGATGGAAGAGAGTCAACTGCCAGATCAAGTGCCTGGAAGGGGTTCATTCTTCGTGTGGGATTCTCCATTATGGGGTTAGCAATCTCGTAATACGGTCGGTTTAACATATCAATACTAGATAATATAGCTTTTGAATTTCCTCTCATGAGTGCTATTGATATTCGTTGAAAGAGCCGTGCAGATGCGATGCTGTATGGTATAGATGATCGAATTGCTAAGTATCGGGCGATTCGTCTGATCATTTTCTCCCCTTCCATATTCCAGCCGCCGTAACACTCCAAGACTGCAGGTATGAAGTTATATCCCGCCTCAATCATTTTAGCACGGTACTTTCTATCTTTGACCGATGATGCGTACTGCGCAGCTGCGAAGCCAGGCACATAAGCTGACTGGCGAAGAAACGATTTCTGTAGTGGATGTGTTACCGCGAAGTCTATAGCATCTGAAGGATCCCCGTAGATCAGAATATCGGCTGGCCGTTTTTGAAGATTTTGGACAAGGTTGCGAACCTTGTCCAAAATCAGTTTTTGATCAATTATTGATAAATAATTATTGGAGCTGAATCAAAGGAAAGACGTAATTATTTTTGATATTTCGCTAACTACTGTTTGCATCTTCAGAAAATTACAGTAATTTTGATGACCTTCCATATTTATTCTAAAGGTGACATATTTATTCATATTGATTCTAATTCATATTTCTTCAAATACTTTAATAATTACTTCAAAAAATTACAGTAAATCTTCAGTAACAGAAGTTAGCGAAATATCAAAAATAATTACGTATTTCCGTTGATCTAGCTCCAATAATTATTTATCAATAATGGATCGGTATCAGCTATTTAAAATCCTCGTTAGTTCATTGAAATTAATCTATTTTTTTATTTCTTTCAACGCCATGACTTCTTGGCTTGCGTTTAACCGGATTATTATAATATAGTTGTTTATTATGTACTATACTACTTCTGCCAATGCCTAGTACGACCTTATTTAATCCTAACGGGTGCATGAAATGAAGCGTTTTAATCCAAAAGTCTTCTCTTTCTAATAGTTTCTGTTTTAATGTTGTTCTATTTCTTCAATAATATGTTCAAAAATAAATAATTTACAGTCTTTAATATCATTTACTATTAATCCCATATGCTTATGAAATATAGTTTGACTATTATGATGTATTGTGTTGCCTAAACCTAGTTTTTAACAATTGATGTTATTCCAATATATTGCAATCCACACGTGCATTGTATTAGATACACTACACCTGCGGTATTGCAATTACAAATGTTATTAATATTTAATGAAAAACATGTGTTTTTCATTAAATCGGGAATCAGGATGCGATTGACGATATCCTCACATCAAAAGTGTATGACGTAGAGCGAATGAAAGAGCGCCTTAGTTCGGTCTGCTCAAATACAGCAATTTTTCCGCTCCGAAATTGCCTATATACCCCAAAGCTCCCGTATCTTCTACGCACCTCTCCATGTGGATTCAGCGAACAACTCCCTCTTTATGACTTAACCCTCCGTAACACTTTGGAAAACTTGCTGAACGTGGCACTGAACGACAACAGTTGGAAAACAACTACACAGTCAGATAACTTTGGAGGCCCGGGAATACCATCGACGACTCATATTTGGGTCGCGACGTGTATCTCTTCCTACAACGCGTCGATCGGAGTGGTTGCTGACCTGATCCCATGTTAACTACATTCAAACCTCTTCGCTGGTTCAACTGATTTGCATCGACTCAGTAGTCGAGATCCAATACCCTTTAAAACTCAACGGGAATGTAATGCTCCCATAGACGACACAAGATATGCCAACCTGCTTTCAAACATGACTGACACTACAACAAAATCCCGACTGATAAGTGTGGCGAAACCTAGTGCTGGTGCGTTTCTCCAAACATTCCCTGCTCTATAAGTTGGTTCAAAGATGAGTGATGATACATTCCGTATTGCATGCGCATTAAGTCTCGGAGCCCCGGTTTGCCAACCTCACACATTTCGCTGCGGAACCCAAATAAACTCACTAGGCACTCATGACCTCAATTGTTCACGTTGCACAGGTCGGTTTGCCGAGAACCCTATGGTTAATTCAATTATTTTGGACGCTCTTAAAAGGGCCCGAATCCCAAGCCGTCTAGAACCTCCAGGGTTGCTCCTATTTGATGGTAAACGCCCAGACGACGTTACAATGATCCCACCAAACTGCGACAAATGCGAATGTTGGGACTTCACATGCGTAAACTCACTAGCTTCCAGTCACCAGGCGACAGCTCTAGCAGTAGCCGGATCAGTAGCTACGGAAGCTGAAGGCAGAAAGAGTATAAAGTACCATAGAATTTCAGCACTAGCGATGGATTTTATTCCTATAGCCATCGAAACCACTAGTGCGATGGACAAGGATGCATCTAACTTCTTCCGTTTGCATAGAAAAAAGCTTCGCCGATTCGTAGACGACCCTAGGGCTGGCTCCTTCCTAATGCAACGAATAAGTACTGTCATACAAATTGGCAATGGTGAATCAGTTCTAGCCTCGCTTACAGAACACAGAATGGATTGAACGCCTACACTACAAAGACAAAGTTATTCATTTTGCTTGCACATTATTGTAATTTTCTGAAACTTTATACCATTAAAATACTAATGTATATGTCGGCAGAAAGCTGACCAGACAAATAATTATCAGAAGAGAGTTAAACTTTCCTGATGACACTAACGCTTTACCAGTAAACTAGATTTTGCATTTAAAATTAAAATGAAAATATTTTATAAAAGTTTAAAAATGCAAAAAAAAATTACCCGGTATTTATGCATCGTAGAAAAGGTCTAATTGAAGGGGTCCTTTTTAAAAGTAATAACTTTAAAACTTGCATAACCTGTATTCTTTTCTACAATACAAAATATAGTTATGCACTTGCAAAATAAATTAATCAATTGTTTCTAAACATTAGGAATTTGAATCTATATTTAAATTTTAAAATTTTGGAATTTGTATTAAAATAATAGTTCAAAGGAAACTATAAGCATCGAAAATGACAAGAGCTATCATGTTCAGCTAAAAGTAAGATGTAACTAAAACAATTGTGATGTACGAAAGAAAGGTAAGTTCAAGGAAACTTTGATAAAAAAGTATGATGTGTACCAAACATGAGTTGTTTATGCTATGCAAAACGAAATTTACAGTAACACGACAATCGTCCAATCTAATGTAGATTCTTCTTACATGAGCGAATTGCACTATAACCTCATTCAACTATATCAAATGACATATCACCAGTATTTAAACCTCAATCACATATAACCTTTTGGAACTTCCTCCTAAATATATACAATTTCCCACAATTTACACTTCTCATTATTCTTTGGAACACGCCACTTTCTACTTCTGCCAATCTACACTTGCTTGTAGCTAATAATATTCAACGATTTGTAAAATATTACCTCAAATTATGAAACACAGTTTGAAGAATTATGCAGCAATGGTCCCGCCGATCCTATGGACAATAATGAATTGAATCAAAGCGCTCAAAATTTGACTGAAATCAATCCAAATTATGAGTCGGCCGTCAAAATAGCTGATATCAAACCAAATGACCGAGAGAATCGAGTTAAAAGTAGACCAAAGTATCTGGATTATTATTTCCTATAAAATAGGAAAGTTTCATGAAATTTCACATAAAAAACAACATTTATTTTAACGTGACAAATGCGTGCCAGCGCACGCTTACATGACCACAACAAAAACAAAAATGTAAATCATGTGTCGAGGTGTGTACGGAGGAGGTGTTTGAATGTGATAAAAGAAGGAGCGCGGTGAACGTCGAGAGGGAGTTGATTCCAGGCGAGTGAGGCAGCGACGAGGAAGGGTCGGAAACCATAGTTGTTGGAGTAATTATGAACGTGGAGTAAGAGGGTATAACGGGAGAGTAGCGATAGCGAGGTGGGGCAAGTGTCGTCTAAGAAAGGTAGGTTGATGAACGATGGAGAGTGGACAGCGAGGAGACGAAAAGTTACGGTAGTAGCCGGAGTTTGATGCGGATGTGGATGGTGGGCCAAGAGAGTTGGGCAAGATATGTTGATATGTGGTTGAAGCGACGGCGACGAAAGATTACTCGAACGGCGGAGTTTATTATGCTTTGTAGGGGTAGGATGATGGATTTTGGAGAATTGGCGAAAAGGATAAGGCAGTAATCAATTTTAGGGAAAAGAAGCGATGAAAGTGGAGACATACAAGAACGGAAGTCGATAAGGGGGAGGATACGGCGGAGGTCACGGAGAATTAAGCTAGACAAGCGGACCTTGTTGCGTACAAAGGGTTTAAGGGAAAAGTGATCATCGGAATGGAAGCCTAAGAACGTGAGATTGTGTACTATGGGGATGATCGATGAGTCAAAAGATACAGTGGGAGGAGATATGTTTGGTTTACGGGGGAGGATCTACATAATTTTAGACTTGTCGGGGTTAAGAACGAGATGGAGATTAGAGAGACGTTTGTAGATAGAAGAAAGACGGTTAGAGGCCGAAATGCCGATGTCGTGTATGCGATGTGGGGGTGCATGAGCATAGATGAGGATGTCATATGCGTATTGCATGACGTTAAAGGAGAAAGGTTTGATAAACGGAGATAGATCGCCAAGCAGAAGAGAGAAAAGCAGGGGACCTAGAACTGAACTTTGTGGGACGCCGCAAAAGATAGGGATGGAAGGGGATGATGAATTAGAACAGACGCGAAAGGAACGGACGATAGATATAAGGCAAACCATGCTACGGAGGAGGAAGAATAGCCATAATCATAACGAAGGCGAGAAAGCAGGACAGAGTGCTCGACAATGTCGAAGGAGGAGAGGTCGAGGGAGATGAGAACACAATATATAACATTGTCTCGAGAAATGAGTAAGTCGTTGAAAACTTTTATGCAGGCGATTTCTCGGAGTGATTAGAGCGGTAATCGGATTAGAAAGGAGGGTACAGATTGGATGAGGAGAGATAAGCGTGGATCTGTATTAAGATGAGGCGTTCTAAGAGCTTAGAAAGAGTAGGGAGTAGTGAAATGTGGCGATAGCTAGAAGGAAGGGAGGGTCGAGCAATTGTTTTTTAGGAGGGGACGAACAATTACCGATTTCCAGTGTGAAGGGAAGATACGACTGCAGATGGACGAGTTAAACAATGTTGTGAGAAAGGGGGATATCGATGAGCATATGAATATAAGTATGTGGATAGGCATGGGATCAGCAGGGGATGTTTTGCTGGGCAAGGACATGAGAACAGATGAGACTTTGGTAGTTAAGACAGGGATAAGATGAAAGAGTTTCAATAGGATGAGGCTCGGCGGGGCAGAGTGGGATAGGATGGAGACCGGGGTGCGAAAGAGCAACGTGTATACTTTGAGCTAGAGAAATGACGAATAATTATGGGGATTGATGCTGCACGGCGAAGAGGAGCGAGCAAGGGTTGAGTTAAAAGTATGACAGAGAGTCTTAGAGTTGAATAAAGTGATGATTTTATGCTGCCAGAAAGAGTTGCATTTTGTACGTAGTAAGTAGAGATAAGACCTGCCGATGAGTAAGATAGGTATCACGGAAAGACCTTGTGATCGAGCTGAAATCACGTCTGAGAGAGCGGTAATATACTGGAAAAGAATGGCGGAGTCGACGCTTTGATAGTAGGCATTGGAGTCAAACCATGGGGCACAGGGCAAGTAACGGTGTAGGTTAGATTTGAAGGGCAAGAGAAGATCGAGAATGGATGTGAGTTCAGAGTCGAAAAGAAAGGCGAGATCGTGAGGGGAGGAATTTGTTATTTTTGGGTAGGAAAGAGATGATTTGAGTAAGGCAGAGCTGAGAAGGGATAGCTCAAGATTTCATCAAGAGCGACTTAGGGTTGTAGGTGTGTGAATAGGGGTGTTGCTGTGAGTGAGATTAAGGGTAAGGAGAAAGTGATCGGAATGGCTCCATAATTGTGTAGGGATAGTGACTCCCCCAAAACGTTATCATAGCCTATTCTACCAATCCAACCTAATGCTCTATTCTTTCAACAGACAAATTTCACTTTCTTGAATATCTTCCAGGAAGACTGAGAAGGGCTAAGGCGAGAAATGCTTGCCTAATCCCTGCTCAGCTGGAACCTATATCTAGTGCTTCAGTATTAATTCGAGAGGGCATGTCTGGCGGAAACAGAGAGTCTAGGAAGGTGTAGCATTTTAGTTAATACCTTGAGTTTTGTTGGAGTGGAATTGTATATACGACCTTTATAGGTAGTCGATAGTATCGCGGTAGCTTGCGAAGAGAGGTAGGTATTAAATCTGGTTAAACTCTCATTCCCAATTCAGGGGAAGAGTTGGATAGAAGCCTGAAAGAAGGCCACCCGGATTGGATCAAAGTGGAACCTTCTTCTCAGCAACGTATCTTCCTCTAACCGCAAACGAATTAGGTCATGAGATAAAGTATGTTGTTGCCGCGACTGCTCAGTACAGAAGGGTTTCAACAACCACTTCTTATGTAGCAGTAATATGTCGAGGAGTGAATTAGTTGTTAAGTAATGAAAGGAAGCGCATTCTTTACGGAAGCACTTCCTTCTCGCAATCGTTGCGTCATCGTCACTAATATCACTCCTTCCAACTCCTTATCTCCACAAGCACGTCTCGACCACGATGCTTCCGCCTTCAGATCCATCATCTCGTCTATTGTTCTCAGCATCCTCTCTTAAAAATTGTTTTAAGCATTGCTCTCACGCGTCTTCTGTCCTCTCTCAACGATTTAAACTCATGTCGCCTTTAACCACACAAATTTTTCCCGATCGCACCCCTTCTAAAATCGCTCAACTCTCTTCTGCCCGAATCGAAAAACGCCGTCGCGAGAAAAACGGCGAAACATCACTCTCCATCCGAAACATATACGGAAATTTCAAGTTGTCCACACCCGTCTCAAAATTCATTGGCGCTCCATCTCCCCTATGTGTCTTCTCCACTAGACTCTTTCGTTGTCACACACGGTTTTCGCCTCAATATCCGCAACACTAGATTTATTCTCAAAAAATCCGATCTTATTTTCAACCTTTTCACCACGCAATCCATCGATCTCTTCTGCCTCACCGAATCCTGGCACTCAGATTCCGACGACCTTTCTATTCGCCGTCTACTCACTGCCGGTTGCTCCCTAGTCGAATCCGCCCGCCTCCTCAGCTCATACCCATCTAAATTATCTAATCATGGCGGCATCGTCGCATTCGCGCGTCACCCCGCGTCTCTTCTCAAAATCAATCCCATTCCAGTCCTTGCTCTTTTGAATTGCTCACTTCTAACCTGGTCACTCTAGATCTCGCCATTGTATATCGTCCTGGTTCATCAGCTCTTACATCTTTATTTTTTACCGAACTCGCTGACCTCCTTTCTCATTGTTCTTTGTCCTCAATCCCTTCACTCGTACTAGGCAACTTCAACATCCGCCTAGACCGCCCCTCTTCCACGGATTCCATCCGGTTATCAACATTCTATCCAACTACAATTACAAACTAATCTCCACTGCCCCCACACATATATTTGGTGGGGCACCAAATATATGTGTGGTCATGCACCCGCACATCGCATACGCGATATCGGCATTTATGCCTACAACTGACATTCTTCTATCTACAAACGTATCTCTAATCACCATCTCGTTCTAAACCCAGACAAGTCCAAAATATTGCGGATCCAACACCGTAAACTAAACATATCTCCTCCACTGTATATTTTGCCTCGTCGATCATCCCCATAGTCCAAAATCTCACTTTCTTAGGCTTCCATTCGATGATCATATTTTTTTAAACCCTTCGTCCGTGACAAGGTCCGCTCGTCTAACTTAATTCTCCGTGACATTCGCCGTATCCGCCCCCTTATCGACTTCCGTTCTTGTATGTCTCTTCTTTCATCGCTTATTTTCTCTAAAATCGATTACTGCCTTAACCCCGCCGTATGAGTGCACTTTCCCCTAAGAAGTGAGCAAGGATGCTATTCGTCTACTCTGTGTCGCACCACCTATAAGCTCCCTCTAGGTATTTTATCCAAAAAATTATACCTCCATTACTACTGGGTTGTTCCCGACGTAGTTCAGTCTACGAACATCTTCCCCTATTTGCGCATACTTTACACAAACATACTTAGCATTTACCATAAATTAGATGAATTGACGGTGCGTTTGTCGAAGACGCGTTACGATATAATAGATCTCACTGAGACCTGGCTAAGTATAGGCATACTTGATTCTGAAATAAGTATCGAGTGGTGGTATTGCTCTTTATATAAAAGAGTCATTATCTGTAGAAATAGACGAATCTAGTAATTCTTCGTCTGAATGTGATTATTTTTGGGTATCTATTAACCAAGGGATTAGGAACCTAACGTTCGGTATATTTTACCGACCTCCGTCTTCGTCAACTGCCTCTATTCAATCCTTTCTGCTTAGTCGTGTAAAAATGTCTAAAGAGGGAGATTTGGTTATCGTAGGAGACTTTAATATGCCAAAAGTAAACTGGAAGGATATTGCTAACACATGCGTAGACTTGGCAGCATAACGTGAGGACCTACCTAATGTGCATTTTTGTTTTTCGTGTTTTCTGATGATGATTCCAAACTGGAATCGAAAATTCAATCAATTTTCTAATTCATGCGGGGCGTCTTGCCATTTTAATTTTGATCATTTAACATTGACCCCGAGCACCTTCCGTTTCCATGATTTGGAAGTATTATGTTCCTATTAGTGGATGTGATTAAGGTTCTTGTGAATTCCTAGAAATTTTTAATACTTTAAACTTATTTCAGCATGTCCATGATCATACGCGATATAGGAAGGATAAGTCTTCTTTGCTTGACATTTGTCGTACTGTCAAGGAGAATGCTATTGGGAATATTCAGTACGGTCCTCCAATCGGTTAAAGTGATCATGCTACCATCGATTTTCTTATTAACCTTGATCTCAAGGTATTTTCTAATTGTAATAAATTTCCGAATTCCCAGAAAGCCGATTATTCCATATTATAACTCTTCTTTCAAATATTCAATGACCCAACCCTTATATTTTAGGAATACAGCCAACGTGGGACTTTTTCCGAAATACTTTACTCTCAATATTATTGGCACATACACCTGTATGCTCAATTCGAAAAAGACTGAAGCATCCTGCATGAGTGGATGCGTCCCTACGATCTCTTCTAGTAAAACAAGATCCCGCCTTCCTGGATTTCAAACGGGATATTAGATCTTTCTCCTCATACAAGTTTATTAGAAATAGAGTCACTTCGATTAAACAAAGTAAACGTCATACCTATATTACTAGCATGTGTGAGTCCTTAAATCAGAATTCTCGAAATATATCTAGTTTTATTCATGGTCAGAGATATTCTCAATGGGATTCGTTTAGCTTAATAAACTCCGAGGGAAATTCTATCAATAATGCGAGAGAAATTGCAGAAGCATTTGCAGATCACTATGAACTTCCTAGCGTATCGAGTCCTTCAAATGATAGCGATCAGTTACTTTCATATGATATTATAGATCACCCTATATTATCCAGTGTCGAATTCTCTGTTCTGGATGTATTCGATGAGCTTACAAAATCAAAACCTTCGTCCATTAGTGGTCCTGATAATATACCATCGATCGTATTGCGAGAGGCTGCATCAGTACTATGCTTTCCGCTTTGGCTTATTTACCGTTGTTCCATAGATTCAGGAATTTTACCTTTTGAGTGGAAAAAAAGCCACCATGAAGCCCATTTTTAGGAAAGGTTCAAGATCTGCTGCTGGGAATTATAGACCAGTGAGCCTGACTTGTGAGGCATACAAGATTCTGGATAAGCTAATTTTGCGCTCTCTGACATCATACCTAGAAAAATATTGTATTCTAAATGTTCATCAACATGGTTTCCGACATGGGTGGTCCACTACTACTAATTTAGTTAGTGCACGAGCTAGCTGGTGTGATTCCTTGAAGGTTGGACACGGAGTTGATATTATGTTTTTCGATTCATCCAAGGCCTTCGATAGGGTTAATCATACAATTTTAATTAGTAAATTATTTGATGTGGGCATTAGAGGTAGTATCCTTCGATGGTTAAATTGTTTCCTCTAAGATAGGTTATTTGCGGTGAAAGTTAAAACACTTTATCACGTTGGCGAACAATGTCGAGTGGCGTACCTCAAGGTTCAGTCATAAGTCCTACTCTGTTCAACATATATGTCAATGACATATGTCATGTCAATTGCTCATTTTCGATGTACGCCGATGATATCTAAATTTGGAATGGTATTCGAAATCCTTCAGATCATAACAGGCTTCAGAAGGACACAGATTTCATACACTCGTGGTGCAACTCACATAATCTTATTATTTATATAGAAAAAAACTATCACATGCATTTAGGTCAGCTGATGTATTCTCGCTTGTACACTTTAGGCGGTGATACCATCAAGAATGTTGATCAAGTCAAGGATCTCGTTATTATATTATTTAATAATTTGTCATCGGGTAATCATGTAAGATATATTGTAAGCAAATGTCAACGCATCCAAGGGCTACTACGAAGAACGCTAGGTTCAATAGATGTTGACTAAATTAGCGTGCTGTTCCCCTCGATTGTCCTTTCTCATATGCTATATGCTTCATCACCAGTCTTTCCGCAATCTAAGGGTGATTTGAGTTTACTTGAGGGCTTTCTCCGTATAGCTAGCCATATGGTTTCTTCTATTCGAAATATTCCCTACCCTCAGAGACTAGACGTTCTAGGCATATGCGATGTTAAGACGTCCTTAATTAAAGCAGATTTGATGTTGGTGTGGAGGACACTGCACTCTTCTAAGCACGTTTTAAACCCTCTATTTACACTTTCTGCTAATGAAAATCTACGAGGACAAAAACTTAAACTGGTACACAAACTGGGACCGAAGCGGAACCGAGGTGACATAAGACATCGAATTGTCAAACATTGGTATAAATTACCACCTACTGTTGTTGAGGCCACACATGTATCAGAATTGAAGAATTATAAAGTTCTTCAAAAAGTTCTTTCTTTGAGAGATTAATATACACAACGGTTTCCAAAAATACAAAGACACTTTACCATCGTCCAGATTTCAAATCGTCCAGCTTTCAGATCGTCCAGATTTCAAATCGTTCAGCTTCCAAATCGTCCAGCTTAGAGATCGTCTAACTTTAAAATCATATCACTGAGTATTCTTAGATAAAAAAGTTTGAGAGATTAATATATGCAATTAATATATACAATTGGATTGTTTACAAAACAGCTTGCCAGCAGAACAAAACACATAATGACACAAAAAACATCGAAGTTTAAAGCTAAGAATTCCATTGTAAACACCGTATCTCTAAACCCAATCTTAATTGATGAGTGTACATCTGTCTAAGTCCAGTATTCGAACGATTTGTGTGACACCTGGACCACTATTTGTATGAGCAAGTTATAAAAAAAATTCCGATGATGCTTATTTATGTGGCTTTTGTGCTGTGAAGGAGCTTAATGTTTTGAGAAGACGGTTGGTCGAATTTGAAGAAGCACATAATCAATCGCTCAAGCGAACCGTTCTCATATACGATAAAATATCCTCTTTCAAAGTTCAACATCCTCTTAAAAATATAGTTCCTGGAGATGCGCAGTTTGGGAATTATACGACTGCCTGCGTTATTCCCATTGATGAGAATACAAACGATCGCAAATTGCAACAAATTGCTGAAAATACAGTCCCTAAAGTTTCGCAGACCACGAACGATAGGACTACCTGCGTTGTCGTTGGTCGTCTTTCTTCCGATATTGCTTTACATATTGACAACCGAACTCGAACAACTGGCGCTCATGTCGGCAGCGACGGACCTGTAACATCCCGTATTTGGAAGTGGGGATATTTGCGTTCTTCCTATTCAACTCCAAATTCAGTGTCAAGACCGTATGACGAAGTCTCGAAATATATTCTGTCTGATGAAGCGATTTCACAAAGTGATACACCGAAGATGTCGAATGCTCACAATGCGACATTTCGTACTATCTCAAACCAATATGTTCAGTGCGTTTCCTCGGGCAACGCACACGTCACATTGATGTCAACTTCAAGTTCTTTAGAATCTCATGATTCACAGACCCAAACAGACATATCTAGCTTGCGGAATATTGTTCAAACGGATACTCAAATACCCAGCTTACGTACATGTACAGATACAAAATCTGATGTGTCCTGTGATGGTCTTGATAGGGTGATCTCAAATAAGCGTATATATAATAGAGGATGCTCAGTTAATCTGGCTAATGTGCCCGAGTCTATCTTCGAGAATGCGCAAGCACGACTGAATGACGACATTCAGAGTTTGAGGTCTATTCTGGCACATGTACTTGGCTCCTGTGACATTGAGACAGTCAAAAAAATTAAACGTGTCGCTCTTTTCCGCCTAGGTAAGCGTAATGCTTTAAATAATACACCCCGACTACTCCAAGCTGTCTTCCATAACCAACTTCACGCTAACTTAATGTTTCGAAACTCGTTCCGTCTCAAAGGGTCTAATATTCGACTGCTGAAAGATTTTGATGTATCACAACGAAAAAAATTATTGAAGGTTAAAGAGGAACTAGCATCTCTTGTTGCTAAAGGAGAAACAAATCTCTATGTGAAAAATTTTCAGATTGTGAAGCGACGCACCCGGCTGAGTTGGAGCCCAATAGTCATATCGCCTCGCGTGCATTCTGTAATTGAAACGGGCTCGTCTACTCTGCCTATCAGAGTCTATACGGTTTAGCGTCCGGGTTATTAGGACGTGTAAGGGGTGATAGGAATACTCCCAGAGGTATGTTGGGGCATTGTGAAATACTCCATTATAATGGTCTCCATTGTAATTTTCGCAGTCTTATATCGAAGATAGATGAACTCCATTGTAATGTTCGCAGTCTTATATCGAAGATAGATGAACTGAGATATAGAGTTCAGTTAATTCGTCCTAAGTTACTTGCTATCACAGAATCATGGCTATATGGCTATACAGAGTACTGATCAGTGGGCTTGTCTGCCAGTTTCTTTGCGATGGTCTTCAGAACCGCATTAGCCTGAGTTCCCATTCCCCCAACTGATGACATAATGAACGGAACGAAAAATGAGCGCTCGACAAGTTGTACCCTTTCAATATATTTCCTTGATGTCCTTCTTTTATGATATTCGTACGATGATACGGTACCGGCATTTGAAGGAGCTAATGTATTGAACATGCAAATGTCCAAAAAGGACCGCTCCAGACATGTGCCAAACAAACCGCTCACAACCACATTTAATCGCGTATCAGGATCCGTGTGGTAGTCCCAGCTTCAAAGATAATATTTGGATGAACCGGTTGTAGCATAGGCTCTACACCAACATCATGGCAGATTTCGGTTTACGTTTCGGCAATAATATCTCGAATTATATTATGCCTAATCGTGGGGAGTCCCCTACTTGGACAGGACAGTGCATGTCACATGATCAATGTATCTTTACATGAGCACACGGTAAAGCTGTCTGACGACAGACTGTTATATAGCACTGATATCGCGTCTCGAATCTCTCTGCAGCTCATGCGACTTTCTTTATCGTCCAGATAGGGAATACGCAGCCATGATAATGTACCCTTCTCATTGGCAAATTAAAACGCGACTCTAACTTCAAGAGATAGCTTGTCTTGCAAAGTACTCAACTTTTCATTTACTTTGATACTTTCTTCATCTCTGAAAGATTTAAATATAGAATGTTCCTCTTCAAAACATTCTTCAGCACTTCTGCCTGTCAGAAATGGCTGACAAATTCTGAGTGACCTCGAGTATTCCAGTGCTGTGTCAATAGTAGGGTCGCGGATTCCGAGTCCGCCATCTCTCAATAGTAGTCCATAAATGACTTCCTCCTCTGATGAAGATGACACTTTACCCAGTATTTTTGGAATTAGTTCTTTTTGAATTGCATCGCTTAATATCGTAAAGTGAGTTGGTGCCAGTGGACACGTACGCATCACATACAACCATCTGAATTGCAGGGCCTGTGTAAATGTCAAAATGCTACCTGTGCATCTATTTCTGCTATATTCGCTAGTTTCCTAACATCCGAAACCCACACCTTTACCTTTTTCTCAATCACCTCAGCAACATAGTCATCCGTTCCAATCGGAGATCCCAGCACTTCCGATCCTGTACTTGTCACAATTACTCCTGTGCCTTCGAATGCTAACAAGGCATCTTTTTCAACCGTTGGATGAACCAATAGCTTGCATTTTGAGGCATTTGTCTTGAATCCGTAGCCTAGTCCAATGCTTGTAATTTCCTGCCACACTGATCTAATACTACTTAGATTTCCAATGCAGGTAACATCATCTGCATACCAGCTGTGAAGAACTTCATGGACTTTAGCTTTAAGTGAGCTAATAAGAGGAATCGTTGCGGCAGCATATGCTAACATGCCAACGAATCTCCCTGTGTGAAGTCTTCGCGTGACCACATGATATCATCCTCAATCAGAAGTTCGGCATCATGCAGATAGTAATTTTTTAGAATGAATTGTAGTGAAGGGCATATTTGATTAATGTTTCGGAGTGTTAATGCTCGGTTAACTGTGTTGAAGGCATTATGTGCGTCAATGAGGAGTACGCATTGCTCTGAAGACGATTCGAAGAGACGTCGGATGTTATGAACAATCTTCTCCGTAGCACATCGGTAGCCAACACATAATTGATCTCCTAATGCCATATCTTGTAAATCTCTAGAGATTGTGTGTACGAGAGCTTTCCCGGTAATACGCCTGGAAACTTCGCCAATACCTATAGGCCTTACCACTAGCATTTAATCGATAGCGATCAACCTGCAAGCAGTGAAAGCGGTCAGAACTTCATTGTTTATCTGTTTAGTGGCAATAAGCGTTGCGAACTTAGCGAGAGCATTTGCCAATTTATTAGACGCATACCCAAAGTCGTGCAAAAGTGCGCACCATCTGCGAGAATCAAGCCCGGAAATTCCTGCACTTCTTTGTGTTCTTCGGGCCGCAGCCTTAATGTGAACGGCATCTAGATCTTAGAATAGCGTTTCTCGATTATTCACAGATCCTTGCAGTGGCGATTCAAGTACCAAATCTCTGTTGAGATATTGAGCAATGGATGTAGTTGTTCAAGGCGCTGACGTACCGTTTGGCAGTTCAAAGTGTCTTTTAGTGATAATATCCTCCCCAGTTTACCTTAAGCCCTGAGGCATCTCATGGAAGCTGTAACTTACCCTCTATAAAACATATTGATGAATTCCTTCCGCCAATCCACTTTATTACTTGGATGGAAAGTTCTGTGTTTCGCCATATGCTGCCTGTGCGTTTGTTGCAGATATTTCGCCTCTGCAAGCAGATCATCCAGTCTTCCATCATTCCACCATTTTATACGACGAGTAAGAAATTTTCTACACACGCTTATTTTTCCTTTTAATGGACCTTGTAGTATCAGTTGTGAAATCACGGTAACCTCAGCAAGTGCGTATTTCGAATTATCATTTTCTGAGCTCGCTAGCTCAAACAGTTCAGCAAATTTATCAACAAATTCTGAACCCGATGAACCTCTTGGAATATAAAAAGATTTGGTGTCAAAAACTTGACGTTGTTAAAAATGTCATTTACAATCGAAACTCTGCTTTGTATTATTTCACTTGCAGTTTCTCCATTTTCTTCTCGAAAATTGTTCCCTCTTGTCCGACTTAAGGCACATCTCTGTATTTTATTGTCTGGATCACGTACTTTATCACTGTGGCATGATATATCAACTTGGAGATCAGTATTTGGAAGGCTACCAAGGCTCTGTATATCTTTGTCTCTATGCCGTACTTTTGAGTGACGATTTCTGCAATTGGGGGCTAGACAGTCAATACATTCTCTACCCTCTCGTTTGCATCGACATCCCTTATACACGGCCGCTGCTCCATTGCATACACTGCATCGATGGTGAGTCAAGGGCTTTCCTCGTGGCATGCGATTGAATGCTATGATAATTGTAAGTAGTTGTTGTTAAAGATAGTTCAAACTCAGGCTTCTGATGTAATTTGTTTGTATATATTAATCTTGTAAGTAGTAAAAAAGGATTTATTTTAACGTGGCAAATGCGTACCAGTGCACGCTTACATGACCACAACAAAACATAAATGTTAATCATGTGTCGAGAAGGTGTGAACGGAGGAGGTGTTTGAATGTGATAAAGGAGGGGGCGCGGCGGACGTCGAGAGGGAGTTGATTTCAGGCGAGTGAGGCGGCGACGAGGAAGGATCGGAGACCGTAGTTGTTGGAGTAATTAGGAACGTGGAGTAAGAGGGTATGACAGGAACGAAGCGATAGCGAGTTGGGGCGAGTATCGTCTAAGAAAGGAAGGTTGATGAACGATGGGGAGCCAACAGCGATGAGACGAAAGGTAACGAGAAGAAGGCGGAGTTCGATGCGGATGTGGATAGTGAGCTTGGAGAGTTGGTTTGTAGATAGAAGAAAGACAGTTGGAGGCATAAATGCCGATGTCGTGTATGCGTTG
This sequence comes from Pomphorhynchus laevis, assembly GCA_012934845.2. Classification (NCBI taxonomy): domain Eukaryota; kingdom Metazoa; phylum Acanthocephala; class Palaeacanthocephala; order Echinorhynchida; family Pomphorhynchidae; genus Pomphorhynchus; species Pomphorhynchus laevis. The sequence continues at coordinate 186,729 of WNNJ02000583.1, read as the reverse complement.
TGCGGGTGCATGAGCATAGATTAGAATGTCATCGGCATATTGCATGACCTTAAAGGAGTAAGGTTTGATAAACGGAGATAGATCGCCGAGCAGAAGAGAGAAAAGCAGGGGACCTAGGACTGAACCTTGTGGGACACCGCAAAAAATAGGGATGGAAGGGAAGGATGATGAATTAGAACAGACGCGAAAGGAACGGTCGGATAGATATGAGGCGAACTATTCTACGGAGGAGGAAGAAAAGCCGTAATCATAACGAAGTAATCATACCGAAGGCGAGAAAGGAGGACGGAGTGGCCGACAATGTCGAATGCGGAGGAGAGGTCGAGGGAGATAAGAACACTATATAGAGCCTTGTCTCGAGAAATGAGTAAGTCGTTGTACACTTTTATGCATGCGATTTCTGTCGAGTGATTAGAGCGGAAAGCGGATTGGAAAGGAGGGTAGAGATATTAGTTGTTAGACAGGAATAATTGTATGTTATTTATTGTAAGTAGTTAATTTAGTAGTTAAGAAAGTTCAAACTCGTTTTCCTAGGCTTTCATTTCGACAACCGACTTTCACTTAAACCTTTCGTTAGTGATAAAGTACGCTCATCTAACTTGATACTCCGCAATCTCCGTCAAGTTCGTAGATTGATCAATTTCCCTTCTTGTATGACTCTCATATCTCCTCTTCTTTTCTCAAGACTTGATTACTGTCTTAGTCTATTTTCCAACTCACCTAAATCTACTCTTCTTCCTTTACAACGCATCATCAACGCTGCCGTTCGAGTTCTCCTCCATCTTCGTCGTTTTGATCGTACATCCCACTATCTTGTTTCTCTTGATTGGCCTACCATTTATTGTCGTGTTCAAATTCGTCTTCTTATCATTGCTTTTCGCCTTATAACTTCTCATACCCCTTCATTTCTCAACCTTCCTTTTCTCGACAATTCTCGTACTGTGTATTGTGCTTTGCGTTCCCGTAATTCCCTTCTTTTACATATCCCAATCTACTCTACCTCTTTTGGCTTCCGCTCCTTCGTTTTGGCTGCTCCTCTCTTGTGGAATCAACTGCCTATTCATATCCGCCAATCAACATCTATGCCGTACTTCAAACGCCAAATCCAATTCTTTTTCAACAATTAACTAATTACCTGTGACCTTTTGTGTTCTTTTTTTTGTTTGTTAGTGGTCATGTAAGCGTGCATTTTGCACGCATTTGCCACGTTAAATAAATTATTGTATTATTATCCCCTAATCCACCTTGTATTGACAAAATAACTGGTATAAAAGCTGCTCTTTCGATCTTGGATATCCGTTCGGAGTACTTAGCCTTTTTTTCGATTCTCGTTATAACTGAACGCTGATCGTGGAGTCATTGTGGCATAGGAACGAGCATGTGTATTAAATACAGAAATGTCCAGGTAGGACCGCTCAGACGGGACGCCAAACAACCCCGAACACAAGACGTCAAGACGTGCATTGCGATCTAGTGTAGTGGAAGAAGAATCGAATTGAATAGTTGGATCAACGAGAGAAAGCAGTGGCTCAGTTGTAGTTGATGAACACACCTTTGAAGTTAATTTGGCGAAAATGTCTCTGATCACATTGTGCCTTACTATTGATTTCCCTCCGCATTTGCAAGATAATGAATGAACAACACTAAGAACTTCCCCAAATACACATTTGCCTGAAGTATTTAAAATTTGCCACCCATATCTGACAGAGAGACCATCGGAAAATTCTTGATTGCTTAAGCAAAATTTAGGATCATCACTAGGGCGAGCAGATAGCCAGGTCGACGCGCCCTTTCGAGCTGCATGCTTTAAAATTACCTGTTTGCAGTCGTCCACTGAATTTAAAAGTGACGAAAATTTTTCGGCAGTTTGGAGATTCTTTAGTTTTCTAATTTCAACTATTGACAGCTTCTGGATGGTATCAAGGTCGCCTCCGAGACCTAACTCAAATAAGGGCTTACATAGCAAAGAAGAATATTCCCATTCAGATTTGGTATTCTCATATGGATTTGATATCCCCAAACCTCCCATTGAGAAAGGCAGACTTGCTACATCGCGCCAACACTTCTGTAAATTAAAACTAGTTATTTTGGAGATTATTTTATTCTGTATGAAATCTTCGAGTGAAGAAAACCATTTACATTCACACTTACATGTTCTTTGTACATGAGTCCACTTATTTTGCACTGCTGCTGAAAATGAACGCTAACTGCCGTGAATCGCTAGGGACTTCACATAACCTATCGAGCAATTTCAACCAGCGAGTTACTTGTGTTATTACCCAATCTTTTTCGAACGAACCAAGACCTATGAGAGCTCCTAAAAGTTCTACACCATTAGATACGATATAAACCCCTAAGCTGGCAAATGAATCACATTCAAGGATAATGTTGGCGTTAACCAGAGCTGTACACTTGTTGACATTAACATGAAATCCGTATTCCGGTCCTATAGATTGCAACGATTTAAAAAAATCATAAACATTCCCCGGTGAACCAACACATGATACATCGTCTGCATACCAACGCTGTTTTATTTGAGGATGCAAAGCGCCTAATCTATGTATTAATGGTATCGTTGCTGCCGCAAATGCTACCATTGACAAAGGGTCGCCTTGCGTGAAACCTTCCTTTGATAACAGATAATCATCGTGTACTGATATTTATATGTTATGTTTTCAGATGTTCGCATAAAGCCTTTTGTTGTTGTTCGCCTCGGTTCAATTTATGCGAACATTGTGAATGGACAAGCTACTCAAACCAGCGATCCTAGATGCTTTAACCGATGGGATTGATTCGGCAAAGGTTTGGCGTCATTGACTACAAAGATTCAATGCGTTTGTACGAGTTCTTGAATATGTCACAAACCAACAAAAGCTTAACCTTCTGATCAAGCACATCTCTCCAATCCTTTATGATATCATCGAAGGAGTCGATGATTATGATATCGCGATCGATACGTTAAGTAGAAGTTTTATAAAGGACAGGGGAGATGTATATGCAAGACATCAGCTGCATAATTTGAAGCAAGCCGAAAACCAGACAATCGACCAATTCATTCAAACGACAGAATCCGTTGCCCGTCAAATCAAGTTCAAAGATGTAACTTCACGAGAACATCAAGATTCTTTGTTGTTGGATACTTTTGTGGCTGGAATTATTTCCACATCGATCAGAGAACGTCTACTTGAAACCGTCGATCTTAACAAAGATAGTGCTTATCGGATCGCTCGATTAATCGAGTTGGCACAGGCTGAAGCATCGGAATTCCGGTTATCTTCACGGGATATCACTCAATCTGAAAATATGGAATCTATGATTAACTATGCTAATCCACCGCAGTTGACAAATTTACCCAGAGATGATTCGGAAACACAACAAGAATGTTCCGCAATCAAAAGTCAAGAGCGATGCTACTTTTGCGGTCGAAACCGCCACGTGCGGAGTAACTGTCCTGCTCGCAACGCTACCTGTCATACGTGCAGCAAGAAAGGACACTTTTCTAACATGTGCAGTTCAAGAAATTCTGTTACGTCTGCGTCTTTATATTCAATAAGCACAACAAACGCGTCATCATCAAACTTAATCCAGCCCACTATAAGTTTGAATAATATCTCAGTAAGCGGGATGATCGATTCTGGAAGTTCATTTAATATTGTCAGAAGTGATGTCGCTACAAAGTGCAAGCTTGTGAGAAAATCCACAAATTTAAAAGTTTCTCTCGCTGCATCTGAATTTTCCTGTGAGTGAAGACATTGTACATTCGCTGATGTTGTTTTAAACAATCGTTTCTATCGAAATGTAAAATTCTTCATTCTCCCCACCCTAGTAACAGATGTGATCCTCGGTGTACCCTTTCTTCGTCAACACTCGACGGTAACCATAGAATTCAACGGAGTAGAACGTCCTTTGGTCGTTGTTGCAGGTGTTGGGGAAATGAAAGTTAAAGCCCCGTCTCTATTTCAATTCCTAGACAAAGCGGTAAAACCTGTTGCAATTTCATCTCGTCGAAGAACTCCAGAAGATAACTGTTTTATCGCAGCCGAGGTAAAACGTCTATTAGATTCCAGTATCATCGAGAATAGCACGTCTCCGTGGCGTGCACAAGTTGTCCTGGTTAAAAATCCTGGTCGCGAAGTGCGAATGGTAATAGATTACAGTTTGACGGTGAATCGATTCACTCATCTTGACGGCTTCCCTCTTCCCAGGATTGACGAATTCATTGATAAGCTATCTCCATTCAAAAGTTTCAGTCGATTAGACATAAAGAATGCTTATCATCAGCTTCCCATTCAGGAGAATGAGAGGCATTACACTGCATTTGAAGCTAATGGTCGTTTGTACCAATTTAAACGCCTACCGTTCGGATTGAAAAATGCAGTGGCGGCTTTCCAACGTATCATCGCTAAGTTAATCGAGGATGAGGATCTTGAATCTACGTACGCTTATTTTGATGACGTTATTATCGGCGATGAAACAAAGGAACTTCACCAGAGGAATCTTAATCGCTTCTTAGAAGTTGCTAAGAAATATAATATTACTTTAAATACGTCAAAATGTATTTTCGGAGTCTCTAAGGTATGTTTTCTTGGCTACCAGATAGATAACGGTTGCATTTCACCTGACCCTGATCGTGTCAAACCCTTTTTGGAAATGCCTGAGCCAAAATCATTAGTCGAACTTAAACGTATTATAGGAATGTTCGTACACTATTCTCGATGGATAAAGAATTTTTCAAATGTCGTTCGACCTTTAGCACAAAATGTATCTTTTCCGCTGTCTCTTCATGCAAAAGAATCATTTGCAAGTCCGAAACACAGTCTTGCATCAACTACATTGTATAAAGTAGATTTCTCAGTCCCATTCGTGGTCGAGACAGACGCATCTGCCTTTGCGATCGGTGCTACTTTGTCTCAAAATTTTAAACCAGTCGCATTCTTCTCACGTACTCTGGATAAGAACGCAATGAAATATGCAGCTGTTGAGAAAGAGGCACTAGCCATAGTAGAATCTATAAGATACTGGCGTCACTATTTATCCTGTAGACATTTCACCGTTCTGACGGATCAACAATCCGTGGCATTTTTGTTCTCAAATAAACATTACAGTAAGATCAAAAATGACAAAATCAATCGTTGGAGAATAGAATTGTCCGAATATCAGTTCGACGTGTCATATCGATGCGGCAAAGAAAATCGAATTGCTTTAGGAATAGTCACGAGTGATTTAAAAGAACTCGAAAGGATGCATGATCATTTGTGTCACCCTGGGGTAACAAGGATGTGGCCCTATGTATGTCATCGAAATTTTCCGTATTCTATTGAAGATGTTAGAAAAGATATCAAAGGTTGTCCTAGCTGCAACGAATTGAAACCTCTCTTTTATAAACCCCCTCGAAGTCCCTTCATTAAAGCCAGTAAACCATGGGAGCGTTTGTCCTTAGATTTTAAAGGCCCGCTGCCCAGCTCGAGTAAGAAAAGATATATTTTATCTATAGTAGATGAATATAGCCGATTTCCCTTTGGGCTTCCCTGTGCTGACACCAGTTCTTGATCGGTAATTCAGTGTCTTGAGTCGTTGTTCGCAATATTTGGCACGCCTGAGAATATCCATACCGATCGGGGTACTTCTTTCACGTCAGTAGAGTTTCGTAAATATTTATTGACATTGGGAATCACGCTATCATATTTTACTCCCTACCATCCTACCTCAAATGGCCAGATTGAGCGCTATAACGGATTGATATGGAACGCGATACGGTTGATGATAATCATAATAATAAGATTCCAATCGAACGGTGGGAAACAACACTTCCAAAGGCACTTCATTCGATCAGATCTCTTTTATGCACTTCGACTAATGAAACGCCTCATGAACGTATATTCAAATTCAATCGCAGATCAGCTAAGGGATTCAGCTTACCTGAGTGGTTAATCAATCCTGAACCTATCTTTGTAAAGAATTTCAACCGTATTAGTAAAAATGATCCACTTGTAGATCGCGCAGAGCTTATTTATGCCAACGAGAACTACGCTCTAGTTCGATACCCTAATGGAAAAGAGACTCACATTTCAACTCAATATCTAGCTCCCAATAACTGTAATCAAAATGTATTCGAAGAATCCAACATATCTCAAAATTGCCAGATGGACGATTCACCCCCTGTAATGTTTACTCCGGATATCCACAATTTACAAATAGAGGTGGATTCAAATAACAGTGCTACAAGCTAAGCGTCGCATATACCTAATGAGAATTATGATCTGAATAAAGTTCACGATTGTCAAGAGCAACAAGTAGATCTACAGCAGATCCCGTCAATGGAATTTCGACGATCGACACGTATGCGTCGATCACCGAACTATTAAAAAAAAAAAAAAGATTTATTTTTTTAACGTGGCAAATGCGTGCCAGCGCACGCTTACATGACCACAACAAAAACAAAACTGTGAATCAGGCGTCGAGAAGGTGTGAACGGAGGAGGTGTTTGAATGTGATAAAAGAGGGAGCGCGGCGGACGTCGAGAGGGAGTTGATTCCAGGCGAGTGAAGCGGCGACGAGGAAGGATCGGAGACCGTAGTTGTTGGAGTAATTAGGAACGTGGAGTAAGAGGGTATGACAGGAACGAAGCGATAGCGAGGTGGGGCGAGTATCGTCTAAGAAAGGAAGGTTGATGAACGATGGGGAGCCGACAGCGATGAGACGAAAAGTAATGAGAAGAAGGCGGAGTTTGATGCGGATGTGGATGGTGGGCCAGGAGAGTTGGGCAAAATATGTGGATGTGTGGTCGAAGCGACGGAGGCGAAAGAGCACTCGAACGGCGGTGTTGATTATTCGTTGTAGGGGTAGGATGATGGATTTTGGAGAATTGGCGAAAAGGCTAAGGCAGTAATCGATTTTAGGGAAAAGAAGCGATGAAAGAAGAGACATACAAGAACGGAAGTCGATAAGGGGGCGGATACGGCGGATGTCACGAAGAATTAAGTTAGACGAGCGGACCTTGTCACGGACGAAGGGTTTAAGGGAAAGGTGATCATCGAAATGGAAGCCTAAGAAAGTGAGATTGTGGACTACAGGGATGATCGATGAGGCAAAAGATACAATGGGAGGAGATATGCTTGGTTTACGGGGAAGGATCCACATTATTTTGGACTTTTCGGCGTTTAGAACGAGATGGAGATTGGAGAGACGCTTGTAGATAGAAGAGAGACAGTTGGAGGCAGAAATGGCCGATATCGTGTATGCGATGTGCGGGTGCATGAGCATAGATTAGAATGTCATCGGCGTATTGCATGACGTTAAAGGAGTAAGGTTTGATAAATGGAGAGAGATCGCCAAGCAAAAGAGAGAAAAGCAGGGGACCTAGGACTGAACCTTGTGGAACCCCGCAAAAAATAGGGATGGGAGGGGAGGATGATGAATTAGAACAGACGCGAAAGGAACGGTCGGATAGATATGAGGCGAACCAAGCTACGGAGGAGGAAGAAAAGCCGTAATCATAACGAAGGCGAGAAAGGAGGACGGAGTGGTCGACAATGTCGAATGCGGAGGAGAGGTCGAGGGAGATGAGAACACTATATAGAGCCTTGTCTCGAGAAATGAGTAAGTCGTTGTACACTTTTATGCATGCGATTTCTGTCGAGTGATTAGAGCGGAAAGCGGATTGGAAAGGAGGGTACAGATTGGATGAGGAGAGATAAGCGTTGATTTGTATTAAGATGAGGCGTTCTAAGAGCTTAGAAAGAGTAGGGAGTAGTGAAATGGGGCGATAGCTAGAAGGAAGGGAGGGGTCGAGCGATTGTTTCTTAAGGAGGGGACGAACGATTGCGGATTTCCAGTGTGAAGGGAAGATACGACTGCGGATGGACGAGTTAAACAAGGTTGTGAGAAATGGGGATATCGATGAGCATATAGATTTTAATATGTGGGTAGGCAGGGGATCGGCAGGTGAGGTTTTGTTGGGCAAGGACATGAGGACAGATGATACTTCTGTAGGTGATACAGGGAGAAGATGAAAGAGTTCGGGAAGGATGAGAGTAGACTGAACAGAGTGGAATAGGATGGAGACCGGGGTGTGAGAGAGCAGCGTGGATACTTTAGTCTGGAGAAATGACGAATAATCATTAGCATTGATGTTGCAAGGCGTAGAGGAACGAGCCAGGATTGAGTTAAAAGTATGCCAGAGAGTCTTAGAGTTGAATGAAGTGATTATTTTATGCTGCCAGAAGGAGTTGCATTTGGTACGTAGTAGGTTGAGATGAGACCGGCGAAGAGCAAGATAGGAATCACGGAAAGACGGAGTGATCGAGCGGAAATCGCGTCTGAGAGAGCGGTGATAGACTCGAAAAGCATGGCGGAGTCGACGCTTTGAGAGTAGGCATTGGATGTCAAACCATGGGCACGGTGCAAGCGACGGTGTGGGTGAGACTTGAAGGGCAAGAGAATATCGAGAGTGGATGTGAGTTCAGAGTCGAAAAGAAAGGCGAGATCGTGAGGAGATGAATATGTTATTGTGGGTAATGATAGAGACGATTTGAGTAAGGCAGAGCGGAGAAGGGAAAGGTCAAGATTTCTCCAAGGGCGACGTAGGATTGTAGGTGTGTGAGGAGGGGTGTGGTTGCGAGCGAGATCAAGGGTGATAAGAAAGTGATCGGATAGACCAGGATCAGAGATGGACAGTGAGGTGTGGGCAGCAAAATGATCGGGGACAGCGATGATGTCGAGTGCCCCGCCAAGTATATGTGTGGGGGCAGTGGAGATTAGTTTGTAATTGTAGTTGGATAGAATGTTGATGAAGCGGATGGAATCTGTGGAAGAGGGGCGGTCTAGGCGGATATTGAAGTCGCCTAGAACGAGTGAAGGGATTGAGGACAAAGAACAATGAGAAAGGAGGTCAGCGAGTTCGGTAAAAAATAAAGATGTAGGAGCTGATGAACCAGGACGGTATACCATGGCGAGATCTAGAGTGATTGGGTTAGAATAATGACAAGTGAGCAATTCAAAGGAGCAAGGACTGAAAGGGGGATTGATTTTGCGAAGAGACGCTGGGTGACGCGCGAATGCGACGATGCCGCCATGATTAGAGGATTTAGAAGGGCATGAGCTGAGGGGGCGGGCGGATTCGACTAGGGAGCAACCGGCAGAGAGCAGACGGCGAATGGAAAGGTCGTCGGAATCTGAGTGCCAGGATTCGGTGAGGCAGAAGAGATCGATGGATTGCTTGGTGAATAGGTTGATGATAAGATCGGATTTATTGAGAATAGATCTAGTGTTGAGGAGACCGAGGCGGAAACCGTATGCTGTGTCGAAAGAGACTAGTGGAGAAGACACATAGGAGAGATGGAGCGCCATCGAATTTTTGGACGGGTGTGGACAATTTGAAAATTTCCGTCTATGTTTCGGATGGCGAGTGAAGTTTCGCCGTTTTCCTCGCGACGACGTTTTTCGATGCGGGCTGAAGAGATTTGAGCGATTTCAGAAGGGGCGCGATCGGGGAAAATTCGAGTGGTTGAAGATGACATGAGTTTGAATCGTTGAGAGAGGACAGAAGACGCGTGAGAGCGATGCTTGAAAACAATTTTTAGGAGAGGGGGCTGGGAAGGATTAGATTGAGAAGATTTGTTTAGACGGATGAATGCGACTGGAGAAATGTCCTTGAAAAAGGATGGTTTATCCGCAGGAACAATAGACGAGATGATGGATCTGAAGGCGGAAACATCGTGGTCCAGACGTGCTTGTGGGGATAAGGAGGTAGAAGGCGTGATATTTGTCTGATTATATCGTTGGGAGAATGCACTGATATTTATATGTTATGTTTTCAGATGTTCGCATAAAGCCTTTTGTTGTTGTTCGCCTCGGTTCACATCGTTAATGGCTAAGATTAGATCTAAACTATACGTATTCTGCAGGAATCGTGCTAAAGCAGGGCATATCTTTTCTATATTGAGGAGAGCTAATTTCCTATTAATTCTATTAAAAGCATTATGTGCATCAATTAAAAGTAAACATGACGAGGTCGAATTAGCAAAGGTTTCACGCATATCTCGCACAACGAATTTGACACCTCCCTTTTGACCTGCACAAAGTTGTGAATTACCCGCAATTGACTTAATGAAAGGAGAAATGACATTTAAAATCGTTTTAGCCATTATGCGCCTATATGCCTCACCTATTCCGATCGGTCGAACACCAGGATTTTTATCAAGGGCAATGAGCCGACTAGCGATTAACGCTTCTGTTGAATGTTTTGGAACTCTATTACTAGCAATTCGCCTTGTCAGGTCTGCCAACGTAGAGGCCAACTGTAATGAATCCCTATCAAATGAGGTAAGCATTTGCCGCCATGATAAATCATTAACACCCTAAGGACCCGCAGCGCCTGTAGTGCGCTTAGCACTAAGTTGAATTGCAGCTGCATCTATCGTATCGAAAAAAGAGGGATGAAAGTTATCACATTCCATGTCGATCTCCGATAATAAGGCGTCCTCACTAATTACAGCTGCCTGTGGATGCTTTGCTTTAAGAATAGACTTAACCGATTCGTTGCCGATATAATCATGTGGACTCAAAGTTTTATTGACAGAACATTTTTCCAGGATTCTTACTGCAGAAGTAAGATTACCTGACATTAATGATTTCACGGACAGCGACTTCCTATTGCGCTTAGAATCGTATCGTGACTGGGATACCTTTAAACGTGATTGAATACATTTATCCTCCCTTACTAATTCAGTGACCTTAAGGCATCGTGATTGTATTGGCGAAATAAAGTTGTTGACTATAAAAAAATCGATTTGTTGTCTCGTTTTTCTTTGCTAGGTATATAATAGTTATTGACTTTGTAACAGCGATCTCAGCCGATTTCAGCGCTCACAGGCGGTTTCGTAATGCGCTCTCAGGCGGCTTCGTAATGTGTTGGTAAGTGTTTGTGTATACCAGTCGTCGATGGTTGTCACTGTATTTACTAGTAAACCACAACGGGATTTTCGTCAATTTGCAAACCGGATTGTACTGTAATTTGTGTATTTACTTCAGATCTCAACTTTTTTTAAGGTCAACAATAATAAGGTCAAAGTTTAATAATATTTTTAAAAAAAGGTAATTTTTTAAAAAGGAATAAGAGAAAAATTGTTCAAACATATAAGCGATTCATGATTTCAACAGTCAACGAATGTGACTTTCTTAACAGCAGCACGGAATCATCATCAGAAAACACGTAAAAACAAAAATGCATATTAGGTAGGTCCTAACGTTGTGCTGTCAAGTCTAGGCATGTGTTAGCAATATCCTTCCAGTTTACTTTTGGCATATTAAAGTCTACTACGATAACCAAATCTCCCTCTTTAGACATTTTTACATGACTAAGCAGAATGGATTGAATAGAGGCAGTTGACGAAGACGGAGGTCGGTAAAATATACCGAACGTTAGGTTCCTAATCCCTTGGTTAATAGATACCCAAAAATAATCACATTCGGACGAAGAATTACTAGATTCGTCTATTTCTACAGATAATGACTCTCTTATACAAAGAGCAATACCACCACATCTGCGGCATTGTCTATCCCCACGAATAAAAGTATATCCCTCGATACTAATTTTAGAATCAAGTATGCCTATACTTGGTCAGGTCTCAGTGAGAGCTATTATATCGTAACGCGTCTTCGACAAACGCACCGTCAATTTATCTAATTTATGGTAAATGCTAAGTATGTTTGTGTAAAGTATGCGCAAATAGGGGAAGATGTTCGTAGACTGAAATACGTCGGGAACAACCCAGTAGTAACGGAGGTATAATTTTTCGGATAAAATATTCAGAGGGAGCTTATAGGTGGTGCGACACAGAGTAGACGAATAGCATCCTTGCTCACTTCTTAAGGTTTGGAACGGATCCAAAAACGTGTAAAGATTCTGCGCCGCACTACTCGAAAATTTTTAATAACCAAATTACTTTCACCGTTCGCTTTACAATCCTTAAAAAAGAAAATATTTATTTTAACGTGGCAAATGCGTGCCAGTGCACGCTTACATGACCACAACAAAACATAAATGTAAATCATGTGTCGAGAAGGTGTGAACGAAGGAGGGGTTTGAATGTGATAAAGAAGGGAGCGCGGCGGACGTCGAGAGAGAGTTGATTGCAGGCGAGTGAGGCGGCGACGAGAAAGGATCGGCGACCGTAGTTGTTGGAGTAATTAGGAACGTGGAGTAAGAGGAAATGACGAAAACGCAGCGATAGCGAGGTGGGGCGAGTGTCGTCTAATAAAGGAAGGTTGATGAACGATGGGGAGCTGACCGCGATGAGACGAAAAGTTATGAGAATAAGGCATAATTTGATGCGGATGTGGATGGTGGGCCAGGATAGTTGGGCAAAATATGTGGAGGTGTGGTTGAAGCGACGGAGTCGAAAGATCACTCATACGGCGGGGTTAATTATTTGTTGTAGGGCTAGGATGATGGATTTTGGAGAATTGACGAAAAGACTAAGGCAGTAATCGATTTTTGGGAAAATAAGCGATGAAAGAAGAGACATACAAGAACGGAAGTCGATAAGGGGGCGGATACGGCGAATGTCACAGAGAATTAAGTTAGACGAGCGGACCTTGTCACGGACGAATGGTTTAAAAGAAATATGATCATCGAATGGAAGCCTAAGAAAGTGAGATTGTGTACTATGGGGATTATCGATGAGGCAAAAAATACAGTGGGAGAACAGATGTTTGGTTTACTGTGGATAGTAAAATTTACTGTGGATATTTATCTTCTATCTACAGACGTTTGTAGATAGAAGAAAGACAGTTGGATGCATAAATGCCGATATCGTGTATGCGTGTGCGGGTGCATGACAACACATATATTTGGTGCCCCACCAAATATATGTGTGGGGGCAGTAGAGATTAGTTTGTAATTGTAGTTGGATAGAATGTTGATAACTGGATGGAATCCGTGGAAGATGAACAGTCTAGGCGGATGTTGAAGTTGCCTAGAACGAGTAAAGTTATTGCCGACAAAGAACCATGAGAAAGGAGGTCAGCGAGTTCGGTAAAAATAAAGATGTAGGAACTGATGAACCAGGACGGTATACAATAGCGAGATCTAGAGTGATCGAGTTAGAATAACGACAAGTGAGCGTTACAAAAGAGCAAGGACGGAAAGGGGGATTGATTTTGAGAAGAGACGCGGGGTGACGCCCGAATGCGACGATGCCGCTATGATTAGAAAATTTAGAAGGTTATGAGCTGAGGGGGCGGGCGGATTCGACTATGGAGCAACCGGCAGTGAGTAGACGGCGAATAGAAAGGTCGTCGGAATCTGAGTGCCAAGATTCGGTGAGGCAGAAGAGATCAATGGTTTGCGTGATGAAAAGGTTGAGGATACGATCGGATTTATTGAAAATAAATCTAGTGTTGAGGAGATTGAGGCGGAAACCGTGTGTGATAACGAAAGAGTCTAGTAGAGAAGACACATAGGGGAGATGTAGCGCCAATGAATTTTGATACGGGTGTGGACAACATGAAATTTCCGTCTATGTTTCGGATGGAGACTGATGTTTCGCCGTTTTCCTCGCGACGGTGTTTTTCGATGCGGGCAGAAGAGAGTTGAGCGATTTCAGAAGGGGTGCTATCGGGGAAAATTTGAGTGGTTGAAGACGACATGAGTTTAAATCGTTGAGAGAGGACAGAAGACGCTTGAGAGCAATGCTTAAAACAATTTTTAAGAGAGGAGGCTGAGAAGGATTAGATTGAGATTTATTTAGACGGATGAATGCGACAGGAGAAATGTCTTTGAAAAAGGATGGTTTATCTGCAGGAACAATAGACGAGATGATGGATCTAGGCGGAAGCATCGTGGTCGAGACGTGCTTGTGGAGATAAGAAGTTGGAAGTAGTGATATTAGTGACGATGACGCAACGATTGCGAGAAGGAAGTGCTTCCGTAAAGAAGGCGCTTCCTTTCATTGCTCAACAACTAATTCACTCCTCGACATATTACTGCTACATAAGAAGTGATTGTTGAAACCCTTCTGTGCTGAGCAGTCGCGGCAACAACAGACTTCCTCTCATGATCTAATTCGTTGGCGGTTAGAGGAAGATACGTTGCTGAGAAGAAGGTTTCACTTTGATCCCATCCGGGTGGCCTTCTTTCAGGCTTCTATCCAACTCTTCCCCTGAATTGGGAATGAGAGTTTAACCAGATTTAATACCTACCTCTCTTCGCAAGCTACCGCGATACTATCGACTACCTATAAAGGTCGTGTATACAATTCCACTCAAACAAAACTCAAGGCCCTAACTAAAATGCTACACATACCTAGTCTCTCTGTTTCCGCCAGACATGCCCTCTCGAATTAAAACTGAAGCACTAAATATAGGTTCCAGCTGAGCAGGGTTTAGGCAAGCATTTCTCGCCTTAGCCCTTCTCAGTCTTCCTTCTGGAAGATATTCAAGAAAGTGAAGTTTGTCTGTTGAAAGAATAGAGTATTAGGTTGGATTGGTAGAATAGGCTATGATAACGTTTTGGGAAAGTCACAATCCCTACACAATTATGGAGCCATTCCGATCACTTTCTCCTTATCCTTAATCTCACTCACAGCAACACCCCTATTCACACACCTACAATCCTAAGTCGCTCTTGATGAAATCTTGAGCTATCCCTTCTCAGCTCTGCCTTACTCAAATCATCTCTTTCCTACCCAAAAATAACAAATTCCTCCCCTCACGATCTCGCCTTTCTTTTCGACTCTGAACTCACATCCATTCTCGATCTTCTCTTGCCCTTCAAATCTAACCTGCACCGTTACTTGCACGGTGCCCCATGGTTTGATTCCAAACCGTGGGGCACGGATTCATACAACATTCATACAACGTCTTTCCGTGATACCTATCTTACTCATCGGCGGTCTTATCTCTACTTACTACGTACAAAATGCAACTCTTTCTGGCAGCATAAAATCATCACTTTATTCAACTCTAAGACTCTCTGGCATACTTTTAACTCAACCCTTGCTCGCTCCTCTTCGCCGTGCAGCATCAATCCCCATGATTATTCGTCATTTCTCTAGATCAAAGTATACACGTTGCTCTTTCGCACCCCGGTCTCAATCCTATCCCACTCTGCCCCGCCGAGCCTCATCCTATCGAAACTCTTTCATCTTATCCCTGTCTTAACTACCGAAGTCTCATCTGTTCTCATGTCCTTGCCCAGCAAAACATCCCCTGCTGATCCCATGCCTATCCACATACTTATATTCATATGCTCATCGATATCCCCCTTTCTCACAACATTATTTAACTCGTCCATCTGCAGTCGTATCTTCCCTTCACACTGGAAATCCGCAATTGTTCGTCCCCTCCTAAAACACAATTGCTCGACCCTCCCTTCCTTCAAGCTATCGCCACATTTCACTACTCCCTACTCTTTCTAAGCTCTTAGAACGCCTCATCTTAATACAGATCCACGCTTATCTCTCCTCATCCAATCTGTACCCTCATTTCCAATCCGCTTTCCGCTCTAATCACTCCGAGAAATCGCCTGCATGAAAGTTTACATTGACTTACTCATTTCTCGAGACAATGTTATATATTGTGTTCTCATCTCCCTCGACCTCTCCTCCTCCTTCGACATTGTCGAGCACTCTGTTATGCTTTCTCGCCTTCGTTATGATTATGGCTATTCTTCCTCCTCCGTAGCATGGTTTGCCTTATATCTATCGTCCGTTCCTTTCGCGTCTGTTCTAATTTATCATCCCCTTCCATCCCTATCTTTTGCGGCGTCCCACAAAGTTCAGTTCTAGGTCCCCTGCTTTTCTCTCTTCTGCTTGGCGATCTATCTCCGTTTATCAAACCTTTCTCCTTTAACGTCATGCAATACGCAGATGACATCCTCATCTATGATCATGCACCCCACATCGCATACACGACATCGGCATTTCTGCCTTCAACCGTCTTTCTTCTATCTACAAACGTCTATCCAATCTCCATCTCGTTCTTAACCCCGACAAGTCTAAAATTATGTAGATCCTCTCCCGTAAACCAAACATATCTCCTCCCACTGTATCTTTTGACTCATCGATCATCCCCATAGTACACAATCTCACGTTCTTAGGCTTCCATTCCGATGATCACTTTTCCCTTAAACCCTTTGTACGCAACAAGGTCCGCTTGTCTAGCTTAATTCTCCGTGACCTCCGCCGTATCCTCCCCCTTATCGACTTCCGTTCTTGTATGTCTCCACTTTCATCGTTTCTTTTCCCTAAAATTGATTACTGCCTTATCCTTTTCGCCAATTCTCCAAAATCCATCATCCTACCCCTACAACGCATAATAAACTCCGCCGTTCGAGTAATCTTTCGTCGCCGTCGCTTCAACCACATATCAACATATCTTGCCCAACTCTCTTGGCCCACCATCCACATCCGCATCAAACTCCGGCTTCTACCGTAACTTTTCGTCTCCTCGCTGTCCACTCTCCATCGTTCATCAACCTACCTTTCTTAGACGACACTTGCCCCACCTCGCTATCGCTACTCTCCCGTTATACCCTCTTACTCCACGTTCATAATTACTCCAACAACTATGGTCTCCGACCCTTCCTCGTCGCTGCCTCACTCGCCTGGAATCAACTCCCTCTCCACGTTCACCGCGCTCCTTCTTTTATCACATTCAAACACCTCCTCCGTACACACCTCGACACATGATTTACATTTTTGTTTTTGTTGTGGTCATGTAAGCGTGCGCTGGCACGCATTTGTCACGTTAAAATAAATGTTGTTTTTTATGTGAAATTTCATGAAACTTTCCTATTTTATAGGAAATAATAATCCAGATACTTTGGTCTACTTTTAACTCGATTCTCTCGGTCATTTGGTTTGATATCAGCTATTTTGACGGCCGACTCTTTATTTGGATTGATTTCAGTCAAATTTTGAGCGCTTTGATTCAATTCATTATTGTCCATAGGATCGGCGGGACCATTGCTGCATAATTCTTCAAACTGTGTTTCATAATTTGAGGTAATATTTTACAAATCGTTGAATATTATTAGCTACAAGCAAGTGTAGATTGGCAGAAGTAGAAAGTGGCGTGTTCCAAAGAATAATGAGAAGTATGTAAATTGTGGGAAATTGTATATATTTAGGAGGAAGTTCCAAAAGGTTATATATGATTGATGTTTAAATACTGGTGATATGTCATCTGATATAGTTGAATGAGGTTATAGTGCAATTCGCTCATGTAAGAAGAATCTACATTAGATTGGACGATTGTCGTGTTACTGTAAATTTCGTTTTGCATAGCATAAACAACTCATGTTTGGTACACATCATACTTTTTTATCAAAGTTTCCTTGAACTTACCTTTCTTTCGTACATCACAATTGTTTTAGTTACATCTTACTTTTAGCTGAACATGATAGCTCTTGTCATTTTCGATGCTTATAGTTTCCTTTGAACTATTATTTTAATACAAATTCCAAAATTTTAAAATTTAAATATAGATTCAAATTCCTAATGTTTAGAAACAATTGATTAATTTATTTTGCAAGTGCATAACTATATTTTGTATTGTAGAAAAGAATACAGGTTATGCAAGTTTTAAAGTTATTACTTTTAAAAAGGACCCCTTCAATTAGACCTTTTCTACGATGCATAAATACCGGGTAATTTTTTTTTGCATTTTTAAACTTTTATAAAATATTTTCATTTTAATTTTAAATGCAAAATCTAGTTTACTGGTAAAGCGTTAGTGTCATCAGGAAAGTTTAACTCTCTTCTGATAATTATTTGTCTGGTCAGCTTTCTGCCGACATATACATTAGTATTTTAATGGTATAAAGAAATTCCATGGTACTTTATACTTTTTCTGCCTTCAGCTTCCGTAGCTACTGATCCGGCTACTGCTAGAGCTGTCGCCTGGTGACTGGGATCTAGTGAGTTCACGCATGTGAAGTCCCAACATTCGAATTTGCCGCAGTCCGGTGGGATCATTGTAACGTCGTCTGGGCGTTTACCATCGGATAGGAGCAACCCTGGAGGTTCTAGACGGCTTGGGATTCGGACCCTTTTAAGAGCGTCCAAAATAATTGAATTAACCATAGGGTTCTCGGCAAACCGACCTGTGCAACGTGAACAATTGAGGTCATGAGTGCCTAGTGAGTTTATTTGGGTTCCGCAGCGACATGTGTGAGGTTGGCAAACCGGGGCTACGAGACTTAATGCGCATGCGATACGGAATGTATCATCACTCATCTTTGAACCAACTTATAGAGCAGGGAATGTTTGGAGAAACGCACCAGCTCCAGGTTTCGCCACACTTATCAGTCGGGATTTTGTTGTAGTGTCAGTCATGTTTGAAAGCAGGTTGGCATATCTTGTGTCGTCTATGGGAGCATTACATTCCCGTTGAGTTTTAAAGGGTATTGGATCTCGACTACTGAGTCGATGCGAATCAGTTGAACCAGCGAAGAGGTTTGAATGTAGTTAACATGGGATCAGGTCAGCAACCACTCCGATCGACGCGTTGTAGGAAGAAATACACGTCGCGACCGAATTTTTTACCGTAATAATTTTAAGTACGCATCATATGCTAAAATTGAAATTCTTAATAATCATTCGATTACTGCTAGTATTTCGTTATTTTTACAGACTATATATTATCGCGAAACATTTGTCAGACTGAAAAATTCAGTTTCTGTATAATTTCTACGCTATTTCACAAACTTTTAACATTATATATACTATCGTCTGTCACAAAAGTGTTGAAATAGTAAACGTTGAATCGAAACGATATTGAGGTAAAAATTTATTACGTAATTTCGACATTAGAAAGTAACAAGCTTTCATATTATTTTGAAAGAAAAAGGTAAATTTTCGAAACTGTCGTATTGGGGTAAGGGATGTAAATTTTACTGAAATACGCTTTCGCTATGAGTATTAGTACTGAACAACGAATTTATTTGGCTAAATAACCTATGATTTGTATTTATTTGTAAATTTATATAGCGTAAATAGTATTTAAATAGTCATTATATAACGAAGAAAATGAAAATAAAACGTGTTTTATCATATTATAATTTTAATTTTTATTTGAAATTTTTTTAGAACAACTTTTATTATTAATAAATTAAATTTAAATTATAATTAATTAAAATAAAATCAAAATTAAAACTATAGTCAATCAATCAAAATCTTCATTACGTTCCACAGCCATTTTTGCGTCCCCCATAGATGCAGCAAGCTCTTTTATTATACACACAATATAAGGTTACCCGCAAATGGGTCCGAAATATTAAATTTAAATTAATTTTTAGGTGATGTAAGTTTTCGTCACATTGGACGATTGATGCGGATCTGTCACATTTCGTTATACTCCGGGTACACAGTTTGTCCAATACAGACGCGAGCGGGATGACCTCTTGTTTAGTGTGCCGCCTTGATGCACATCGATGTAGACTTGGCTGTTTTTATTATATCGCTGTACATGTGTAATCCCTTGCCTGCTTTTAGCGACGCAATTCTTTTGATTGTAATGTTCGCCGCCGGTCCTATTGCCCCGTTTCCGGCAATGACAAACGGGATGAATGAAGCTCTTTCACACCGGCTCACCCTCTCCTCGTACTTAGCCCGCTTTCGTGTCTCGTGATATTGGAATGGTGTGGAGTTGTTGTCAGAAGCATTTGACGGAGCCAGATGATTAAAAGAGCAAAAGTCTAACATGGACCGCTCCGTCCAACTTCCAAACAATCCACGACATTCAATGTCCAGCCTGGCATCTCGATCTAGTGTTGTTGATGCTCTCTCGAAAACCACATCGTCATCGAGTTGCTGAAGTACTGTCTCGATTGCTACCGCAGAGCAAACATTTGACAATTCTTTTGAAACGAGGTCCCTCAGAATGTTATGCCTGATAGTTGGCAACCCTCCCGTCTGGCAGGAAAGAGTGTTAATTATGCTGAAATCATCTCCGCATTGACATTTGTGTGGGGCAAAAGGAGGATTCCATCTGTAGCGTGCTGCCAAGGCATCGCGAAATTCAACCGGGCTTAGGTTCAGATTATCCTTGCGTAGTGGTTTGCAAGATAGCCACGCGGATGCCCCCTTAACTTTCGCAAGACACAGACGTACTCCGATGGAATCACTGTTGTTCAGTATTTGTTGTCTTATTTGGGCATTGACTTGTGTCTTCTGATTCTTAATACGAGTTATTATATCATTTTGACGTGATCGAAGTTACTTCCCTATAAAGTCATCTAGTAATGGTTCGCTTAGTCTTCTAGAACGGTCCCAATCCAATTCGGGATTAGAGAAAGGATCATTTATACCAAGTCCTTCTTCATTCACAGGTAAGAAACAAACTGACTGCCTAACTTCATTTAGTTCGATCCCAATAATGGCAGGTATAAAATTTTGTTTTAATATAAAGTGTCAGTTCATCGTAAGCGCCATAAGAGGTAAGACATGAACGTCTGATAAAGGCCCATTTAAATTGCAACGATTGTGTAAAAGCGGCATAAGTAATTTGGGGTTCCTCCTATGCAATCTCGATTAGTCTGCTTACCAGCATCTTCCATTCTTTGACTTTCGACTTGACAAATTTGTCAGTGTAGGCTATATCTCCAATAGCAGACCCAAGTACACACATTCCTGAGGTCATAATTTTTATTCCGACGTTTAGGAATATAGATCTTGCCTCAGATAGGTTACTGCTTTGAGTAAGTTAGCATTTTTCTTTGTTTAAGAAAAACCCATATTGAGGCCCTATTTGATATATTTCCATCCAGACAGCTAGCAAATCATCAGTTGTTCCAACACAAATTCCGTCATCAGCATACCATCTGTGTATCACTCCTGGACAGATGTGTTTGAGGCGTTTCATAAGCGGTAGAGTGACTGCTGCGAAAGCCAACATTGTCAAGGGGTCACCTTGGGTAAAACCCTCTTTAGAAAGTATTACTTCGTCCTCAACTAACAGTGTAGAGTTAGTTCCGTATATATTACGTAATATAATTGTTAGTGCTGGAACCGTGAATCTTATATTTTCTAGCGCGAGCTGACGGTTTACACAGCTAAATGCATTGGTGGCGTCTAGTTGAAGAGCACAATAACCAGGTTGTCCTGCAAAAGTTTTCCGACCGAACGAATGGCAACTTCTACCCCACATCTCTGTCCTGCACAGAGCTGTTGATATCCAGCAACTGCTTGAAGGTGATCACTAATGCGTCGAGCTATAACTTTACAAATTACTCTCATAGAGATCTCCCCGACCTCTATAGGACGGATACCGGTGTTCTTGTCAAATGGCAATAATCTGCTGGCCGTAAATGCTTCGAGAAATTTTGATGGAATAGGAGTGAATGCCAGACATATAGTAAGGTCCGCTAAACTGGAAGCTAACATTTGGGATTCCGGGCCAAAAGATTTGAGCATTGAACGAAAGCTCTGGGCATCAACCCCCGAAGGACCAACTACTCCTTGTGATCTATTAGCGACTCAAATTATTTCAGCCGCATTTAAATCTTCGAATTGTACTGGATGATGATCAATTATGCCGGGTATAGGACTGTTTAGCTTAGCGCTGGCGGATATTTCTACTGCGTTGGATGGAGTTGTTCTGACCTCTTCCTTACCGATATATTTTCTACGTCTTCGTCTAAAGATAATATTTTCGATGATCCCATAGGGCAGTGTAAAATCTTCATCGCAGCATATGTTTTCCTGCTGAGAATAGCTGTATGAATCTTATGGACTATAGTTTGGTTTTAGAGAGTCGCCTGTATCGAGTGTTCGATAGATTTTTTTGAAGTACTCGAGCTTCAGCTAGTAGAGATGTTAGATTTTTATTTCGCCATAGGGTTATTCTCCTTTCTAGAGATTTACGTCTAACTGCAATACCGGCGGATGGGATTCGTTGAAGTACCAATTGGCAGAGGACCGTTGCCATTTTGAGGCATGTATGCATTGATCCACGGTCGTTAGCTGCGGAAGTGTACAAACTAGCAAGCATTTCAACAAATACATGGCTCGCGCGACATCTTGGCAGCTCAAGGTGGTGAGGCTTCCACTGGATTACTTCATTATAGATTTCGTCCAAAGAAATACCCTGTTCTATCACAGTTTGTGATGAAGTATGTGTTCGGGGCAGGGGAAGCATCTATTCGATTGTTCATTTGGAATGGCAGTATCCTGTGCTGTTGGGTCGCAAGTAAAAAAGTGCTGAGAGATTCACCCATGTTCTTGTTGGCATGAGGATGGATTCTGTTCGTGCAATTTGGGGCTAAGCAGTCAATACAGTGTTTTTTCTCTCTTGTACATACGCATCCTTTGCATTTAGCTGCCGAAACAGAACAAGCGCAGCACCTAGTCGATTTCCTGGGATTTCCTTTGTGCATTGTGTATTGAAGCCGATTGTAAGCTGTAAGCTGCACTGTGCACCCCGGGATGTACCCTGGGCGTACGACTTCGTTGTTAGAAAAGAGTATCAATGAGCGTATCAATGTTGCTAGAATAGAGTATCAATAAGCGTATTAATGAAGCCGATTGTAAGCTGTAAGCTGCACTGCGCACCCCGGGATGTATCCTGGGCGTACGACTTCGTTGTTAGAAGAGAGTATTGTAAGATGTTTGTAATTGTGTTTAAGAGATATACATCCACTTACGAGTTCATGTATGTATATTAGATCTTGTAACAACTTAATATAACCAAGACAAATTTAAATTCAGTAGAAATAATAACGATAAAAATAAATTTATAATTCGTTACATGACTTGAATTCTTACTTTGGTAAGTTGAAAAATTGTATGTTTATTAGAAACCGAATTTTTTTAAGGTCTTTGTTTTTGCTTTGTATTGAAAAATACAAAACAAAAACATATTATATTATAAATTATATATTGCAATATATTAATTATATATAACTGGTTAAAAAATTCTTTTATTATAACGACATAAATTTTTTTAAGAAACATGTTAAGATCCAAAGTGAGGCTAAAGTAGCTTTATTGAAAACATCTACAAAACAAGTAACATTAAAACACAAGTTAGTTAATTCACGACATTCTCCTCCGCTAAACATAATCTCGTAGATACGCGGGAGTAGCTTTATTTCGCACGGGTCTTTCGTTGCTCTGCAGAATTTCATTTCCTTTCTCGTCGGATATTTTGAAAGTATCGTTTAAAGTATCGTCGTCCGTACTCACAGTTTTATCGTCGCTGTAGCTGGTATCAGGGTTATAGCTGCTTTCAATATCATCTTTAGTAGTTGTTGTAAGTTGTGATGTATCGTTCGTACATTCATGATCTTCTATCATTAGATTTTGGCAGCTATCTCCACCTGACAACCGTTGTCCGATATCAAAACCGGGAGCCACGTCCCTTAAAGAAACCGCACCTTGTCGTTGATTAGGATATTCGATGATAGCGTATTTGTTGTTAGCAGTCACAAGTTTAGCTGGACAACCTATTGGTTCATATTTCGATTCACGTCTATGATTCCGGACAAGTACAGATGCACCATCGGTCATCCATTTTGGAAACGTTTTGCCTTCATTACTCTTTCTGGGGTAAGAAAATATCCGTTCGTGAGGTGTGTAGTTGGTTGAAGTACATAAAAGACTCCTTATGCTATTGAGTGCTCTTGGTAATATTATTTGCCACTGATGAATATACATTCGTTTACTACGTAACGTAGTAGTTATAGCTGTTCAAATTGTTGAATTGTATCGTTCGCATTGCCCGTTACCTCTTGGGTTGTACGGTGTTGTAAAACTGCTAGCGATTCCTCTCTCACTGAGAAATTGTCTGACATCCGATGACAGAAACGACGTACCTCTATCCGAATGAATATATTCTGGACAACCAAAAATAGCAAATATTTCGTCCAAACAATGACACACAGTTTTAGCAGACAAATCGCGGCACGCGTAGGCAAAAGGAAACCGACTATACTCATCAATCACAACAAGGAGGAAACGGGATCTTGAATTACTCGGTAATGGTCCTTTGAAATCTATGCATAATCGCTCAAAAGGGCGGGTAGCTTTAATTACATGAGCCGTACAGGTATTTGAAAATCGAGGCTTAGAAAATTTACAAGCTTCACAACGTTCACAAATATTTTTCACATCATTTACTGAGAATGGAAGATTCCGTGATCAGAGATAATAAGTTAACCGTCGTACACCGGGGTGGTATAATGATTCGTGAAGTTCTCGTAATCCTCTATCGAAATTGGAAGTAGCACATATTCTAGATAAGGTATCTGCTGGTCCATTCAAAGATACCGGGCGGTAGAATATTTCAAAATCGTAATTGGCCAATTCTGCTTTCCAACGTTGGATTTTGTCGTTTTTATCTTGCTTCCGTTTAGTTAATTGAATATAAAACTAACTGATCTTTTGTCTGTGATGATTTTAAAATGCCTTCCGATAAGAAAATGTTGCCACTTAATAAGGGATTCCACTATGGCTAAAGCCTCTTTCTCGATTGCTGCCCATCTCTGCTCGCTTACAGAAAGTTTTCTTGAAAAAAACGCAATCGGACGACCGTCTCCGTTCAGTGTAGCCGCAATGCACGTTTCAGAAGCGTCTGTCTCGACTGTTAGCGCTTGAGCGTTATCGATGTGGTATAAAGAAGCACTCGCAATATCTGCTTTAAGCTTTTCAAATGACAGTTTTGATTCAGCGTTCAAAGGCACAAAGCGTTTCTCAAGAATTCAATCTTTTGTGAAAATTCTGGTATCCAAGACGAGTAGTAAGCAAAGAGTCCAATACTTCGTTGTAAGGATCTGACATCGTAGGGGGGGGAAGTTCATGTAAAGCCTGCAATCTGTCCGGATCTGGTTTCAGTACTCCTTGACAAATTAAGTAGCCGAGAAGCTTTATTTCTTTCTTGTTAAATTCACATTTAGTTGTATTCATTGTGAGCCCGCACTTGGTAGCGACACTGTTGAATTTGCCCAGATTTTCGTCGTGTTCTTGTTGGGTCATTCCGCAAATTGTAATGTTATCTAGATAGGCAAATGTACTTTTTAATTCATTTGTTTCAATCATGTGATCCATACATCGCTGAAAGCATGACACTGCATTCTTCAAACCAAAGGGCAATCTCGCAAAGCAATATAATCTTCCATCTGCTT
The DNA here is from genome assembly GCA_012934845.2 of Pomphorhynchus laevis. Taxonomy (NCBI): domain Eukaryota; kingdom Metazoa; phylum Acanthocephala; class Palaeacanthocephala; order Echinorhynchida; family Pomphorhynchidae; genus Pomphorhynchus; species Pomphorhynchus laevis. The sequence goes on along the minus strand of WNNJ02000583.1, from coordinate 161,606 downwards.
CAAAGGCAGTATATAGTCTATCGTCTGGATGTAGAGGAACTTGATGATAAGCAGACTGTAAGTCAATTGTAGAAAACCATTTGTATTTACTAATTTCATACACAAGATCTTGTAAGTTTGGCAAAGGATAGACATCCAGCAATGTATATTTATTTATCGTTTGTGAGTAATCAATAACAACCCTGCGTTTATGTCTCTCCGAGCGCGTAACTACCACTTGAGCTCGCCATGGTGAAATACAAGGTTCGATAATCCCATCTTTCAATAACTTCTGAACCTCCGATCGAATAAAATCACGATCGGCTGGATTATACCGGCGAGACCTCGTTGCAATAGGAATGCAATGTTCATTTAGATGTGAAAACGGTCGAACTGGCTTGAAATCTATAGATCGCAAAGCAGCAATTACCAATTCGTTTCTAGGACCATTCAATTTTAGTTTGAAACTCTTATGCTCATTTATAAAATCCATCCCCAATATTGCTTCGGTACATAAGTCGTCCAGAACATGAAATATAATGTTTTTATAAATTTGGGACTTGCAGATGATGGACGTAGTGACATGGCCTTTATTTAAAGTCTTGAAGCGATTAGTGGCCATTGTAATAGGCCGTATATCTCTGACGATAGGCAATTTCATCTTACTCACAATATCAGTTCGAATAAAACTATAACAACTCCCTGTGTCAAACAAACACTCTACTCTTTTGTTGCAAATGGATATTTGGTCTACAGCTTTTCGGTCAGACAGTATTGAAGAAATGCACGCAGAGTATTTATTACGACCGAATTGTGAAGATCGACACGCTCTTGCAAAATGTCCTTCCTTCTGACATTTATGGCAAATTGAATTTTTTGCCAGACAAGATTCTCGACTATGCTTTGATTGACTTCCACAAAAAGAGCACTTCCAATTACTTTTGATTGTTGCAACTACTCTATCATTCATTTGTGCCAGTTGATCTGCCGCCTCTTCCTTTCTGCTGTCGGAAACATGAGCTAGTCGATAATAAGGTCCTTCGATTACCGTTGAACGTTTTTCCGCACTTTCCATAGCTTTTGCAATTTCAAAAGCGTCTGTTAGTGTTAAGGTACAGTTTTCAAGTAAACGTTCTCTAATTTTCTTTGAGGAAATACCCGCTATGAACGCATTTAGAATTGCCTGATCTCGGTGATCTTGTGCCGATACTTCTTCGAACTTACATTCTGAGGCTAGTTGCTTTAAACTATTAGTGTAGTGTTGAATATCTTCTGCATCTTCTTGTCTCCTCGCGAATAGTATATATCGAGCATAAATGACATTGGTCGGTCGCTCAAACATCGATCGAAGCGTCTTGATAGCTTCTGCATAATCAGACAGTTGTTGAATTGACTTGAAAATTTGAGGAGAAACGTAATTACGCAGTAACGTTAATCGAATCTCACACGGAGCTCCGATGTGTTCGATAAACGCTTCGAATGTTGATAGCCAATGTTTCCAAATATCCGCTCCGTTTGCGTCTTCTGTGTCTATTGTAAGTTTACTTGGCTGCAGATATCGTGCATAATCAACATTCGCCAATCCGTTTCCGACTGGGTCCATCTTGACAACAAATGCTCACACAAATGTTTTCAATAAATTGTTAAGATCCAAAGTGAGGCTAAAGTAGCTTTATTGAAAACATCTACAAAACAAATAACATTAAAACACAAGTTAGTTAATTCACGACAAAACATCAAGGCGAAACGTAAATTAAAGTAATCTAGGTTTTTTTGTAGGTAGAGACCAATAACCATATTTCGTATATATAATGAATTTAGAAAATTCGTTAAATACAAATTTATTGAAAAAGGCTTTAAAAGCGAAGTATAATACGCGTTTCGGAAAAATCCTTCCTCAGTCGTGCTCAGGAACTCAAATCGTACGTATATTTTTAAACAAAATTCAAAATAATAAAATGCTATAATTCAATTCTAAAATAAAAATTCAAGAAGGATGGGAAAGAGAAGAGTTAGAATAAACGCGAAAAGTACGGTTTGATAGATATGAAGAAAACCAAACCACAGTGTGTAAAGAGAAGTCATAATCATGACGTAGTCGATGGAGAAGAATCGAGTGATTGACGATGTCAAAAGCAGATGAGAGATCAATAGAAACTATGATACTACATAATTTTTGATCCCGCGAGATAAATAAGTAGTTCTAAACGTTAAGACAGATAATTTCAGTAGAGTGATTCGATCGAAAAGCAGCATAGAACGGAGGAAACAAGTTGGATGAAAATGGATATACGTTAATTTGCTTGAGGACAAGACGCTTAAAAAGTTTAGAGATGGTTGGAATAATTTCGTTATTTATAATTACTAATAATCATAATTTATAATAACTATTTAATTATTTAATTTAGTTATTTATATAACTAAATCAAGTATAAATGAACGTACTACCTTACGAATGAATTCTAATTACGAATGAAGTTACGCCAAATGAAGAGCATAAAATACTACTCTTATGGTCTGATATTCCTGTGAATGAAATTAATAAATATTGCGATACAAAACCATTTGTTGTAGTTCATTCTATTGTCCACGCATATATCAATATTAGTTATATGCAATGACAGATTCCGTTACGGTAAATGCAATCTGCTTTATTATAGAGTCACTATATATTAACCATTCATTAAAATACTCATTCCCAAATTCAAAATTATGCATTCAAATTATTTTATTGTGAATTTAATGATAAACAGTGAATATTGTTGTTGTCTTGGTGACTGTCATGTAACGAAACGTAGGAATATATTTCATTCGTGGTAAAGAAAAATTTTCTTTCATAAAATTTTAAAGCCATCAAGTTAAACTAATGATCATGTTAAACTATTTAAATTAATCAATTAATTGGTAAAACAAACTTCAGATGGAAGTGATGTAATCAAAAGCATTCATAATTTGATTCGAAAATTTCTATTTAGGTAAAACTCATAAATTCAATTCTACAGAGTTTGTCAATTTCTAATTCTAATGTTCGGACAACGTAAGTATTCAATGCACATGTATTATATTTGTCCGGATAAATATTATTTTTATTCCATGCACTATATATGCAATACTTGTAATAATTATATAATTTAATTTATATTTAATAAACAATTTAATTTTTTATGACTTCACGCGACTCCGTATTCAGAGGAGTACCCGCCTCACAGTGTCAATCGCGGTTATCTCCTTGCTGTAGGCAACACTCGGCAGCTACATGCACGCTACAACCAACCGCAGACTGGAAATTATCTTCCCTGCTATATTCGCTTTGGTCTCTGTATGCTGTCACGTTGTTGAACGTTTCCCGCTTTGGGAGCCAAACCACAAGTATTCCTCGGTTATATCCAAGTACTTACTAGACAGTCGCTTGTCACTCGCTCGTACAACACACGGAATTCCAAAATTTCCGAAATTATCGGTAACGGCGTGTACCTCCATTCCAACTAGATTTGAAATTTATAGTTCCTCACTACTGCAATTCTGTTCATTTCCATGTTGCAGCAATATTTGCTGGTTGGATCCGACAATAATGGATGTTGAGGGGTGCAGTGCAAAAAGTTGATATTGAGGATCCTCATTGCAATCAATAGACACTTCATTCCAGCCGTTGTCGTCATCGGGGCAGGTCTTCGGGAGAGCCTTAGCATTCCCTCTAATTAGCGCGATTGATATTCGGTGAAATAATTCCTCAGCTACCCGTGAATGAGGGATGTTTCGACGAGCTGCAAGGTTGCGCGCTATTCTACGGATAAGACGTAGTCCGCCAACGTTCCATCCCCCATAGGTCTCAACAACTACATGGGTAAAAATGTAACTATTTTCCTCTATGGTATGTTGGTATTTTCGTTCTTTAACGCGGATTGCGTACTCTTCCGAGGTTTCTCCCACATATTGCTGTCGGCATTGGTTACATGTTCCGACGTAGATGACAGCTTTTCGTTTCCAATTATTTCTCCCTTTTATCGTAAATTTCTCTTTGGTTGTAGTGCTTGCAAAAAAGTCGAACTTACACATTAATTCACAAGAACGGCATCTTTTGTCGCTACATTTCACACTTTTGTTTTCCATATCAGACTTTACATCCTGTAACTTAGATCGCACTAAGATGTCAAAAAGCCTTCTTTTTGTGCGAAAAGTGATTACTGGCTTAGAAATTTGTTCACTTGTTGTATTTTGAGTACTAATGTAATATCTTGCTTGATATTCCCTATTGAAGGTTGAAAATAGTGTATCATTCTGTGTATCTGTCTAAAGTTGACTGCTGATTCCTTTATATTATCTCGCATTCGCACTTTGGATATCTGGTTATATATCATTCGTCTTTTGTAACCCCGCGATAACAGTTGTTGTACTAAAATGTTTGCATGTTTTTCAAATTCTAATAGGTCAGTGCAGTTACGTTTGATTCGTAGCGCCTCATTGTAGATAACATTTCGCTTTAGCGAATGTAGATGATAACTAAACATGTGAAGGTGCAAAGGATGATACTCAGGTTTCCGATAAAATGTAATCTTAAATTTTCCCATATCCTTATAGATCATTGAGTCCAAAAAATTACTTTATTTCCTTTAGTGAAATTTAACTTTAGTGGACCTTTCTCATTAACTTGATTTGAAATTCTATTAATGTTAACTCTTATGTAAAAACAACGGACTCTGATATGATGGATACATACTGTGACGTAGAGAATCTACTTATAAAATGCATGCCAAAGGGTTTTCTTGATAAGAAATAATGTTAAGTATTATGCCGGCAAACCCTAAACCTGGAATATTCTGCATGAGGCCAAAAACGCACAAGGATATATGACCATGTCCAGATAGATCTATCGTGAGTACGTGCGGCACGATAACTGAAAAGTTAAGCTCGTATCTTTGTAAGATGCTTAATCAACTATTACATTCGATACCAACGCATTTGAGTTGTTCAGACGAAATTCTGGATATATTCATATCATCAAGGTCAGATTAATTAAGCGGCACACTAATAATAATGGATGTGACTGTTTTATACACATCGATTCCTCACGACCATGGAAAACAAGCAGTGCGAGAATTATTGGTGCAACATGAATGGTCATCAGTTATAATCGAGTTTATGTGCGAATCGCTAAATGTCATACTGACTTGAAATGTGTTTGAATTCAAAGATGAAACATTCAAACAGGTATGTGGCACAGCGATGGGCGCATCTGTGGTACCAGTATATATATGTACTGGCTAGAGCATAAATTACTAAGTACATTATCAGAAAAACCACGGCTATACAAACGTTATATTGACGACATATTCATAATAATCCCACAAAAACATGACAGTAGCGGAAGTAGTTAACAAGTTCACTGAAGAAGATATGTTATCGTTCTGCAAACAGTGGAGATAAAATAAATTTCTTAGACATTACCATATATTTTGATGACGCTGGAAAAATCCCAACGAAGCTGTACCGGAAGGAATCGTGGAAACCGGCATATCTACATGCACGAAGTGCACATCCAAAGATGACGAAAACGAATATGATATTAAACGAGGCGATCAGGATTAGGAAAAACTGATCCATGCTAGTAGCCCGAGAAAAAACATCTTAAAATATTAAGAAATAACCTGAGAGAAAGAAGCTACGCATGTCGAAAAGTTTACCAACAGATCCAAAGAGCTCGCAAATATTAAAAAAACAAGGATGTCGGAAAAACAAAAAATTAAAATAAAACTAATTACATTGGATTAAAATATGGCCCCTCACTAAGTCTAATACCAAAAGAGATAAATCACAAAATTCAAAGAGCATCCAACTTCTACCAGATTAAAAGACGATAAGACGACCGCCCAACATATATTTCTGGACAAGTAACACAATTAAATCTAAAGTTGTGAGATCAGGCTTGAACAAAAGAAAAGACAACATTTCCAATGTAGGCATAAATAAACCTTGTGAAACAGGAAGATGTAAATGCTGCCTCGGAGTTCCCCGAGAGGTTGTAGGAGGTACTAAGGGAGTATGGAGTACCACATTATCTTCATGTAGCTATGGCTTATCTGTATGAACAAAGTATGAGTTGTGTTCGTGTTCTTGGTAAAAAGTCTGAATCATTTCAAGTAGTCGTTGGGCTACGTTAAGGTTGCCCTTTATCTCCACTTTTGTTCCTTGTTGACACGGACAAAATTTTGAGACGGGGGGCTCTGACGGATGTCGGTTTTCAGTTCGGTTCCATCAGGATACCATCTTTGTTTTTGCAGATGACGTTGTTTTGTTGGCTTCTTGTCCTGATGATTTACAGTGCCTATTAGATCGATTCACGATGGAATGCCAAGCGGCAGGGATGTAGATTAGTACCTCCAAGACTGTCTCTATGTGCTCGTCTCGCATTCAGTTGCCAATGTAAATCCATACTCTCTGGAAAAAGACTTCTAGGTAGACCTCAGTACACGTTGAGAGATCAAATCTCGAAACTGACCGAATACCGCCTTGGGCTATCTGATAAAGGACTCTGGTATGTCGCTCAGGATCGCGATATCTGGAGTAGTTTGATTCGTGCACTGCCTCCACGACCCGACACCCGGACCATTGGTTGGCAGGAAAAATATTCTATATTGTTTGTTTTTCTTGTCAAGAAATAGTTGCTTGTCTCCACGACGCTTATTTACGATTAAGTGCTCTGATGATCTTGTTGTGTTAATCGTCAACATCAAATATCGGATATTTCCTCTACATTTGAAACGAATATGAACACACGACATCTTGTTATAGATATCTCGTGATAATTCCTGATACACACGATCGAACTCGCCTTGGAGAGAATCCAATGACTGTTCTTACTCGAATATAGCTTCGAAATTGTTGCCGGAATCTCTATTATTTCGTTCATAAATCAATGTTTGGCGTGATAGTCGTTTCGCATGCTCAAATTGCGCCGTTGTTTGTCGATAGATGTATCCAAGTCGTATGAACTGGTCTTTGAGCTCCTTGAGTGCGCATTCGAAATCACTGCTTTTACGACTATCACGAATATAACTATCAATAAATCTAAATGCTAATAAAACAGGCGAGTTGAGTGATTTTCAGCCAACATTAATAACCGAAACGTGAAACGTAGGCAGTAGATGATGAGGTCTACCAATACTGAAATGTAACGTACTGATGTTGGCGTATAGATACGCTTAAAGTAACGTGCAGAATATAAATAGTCATCAAAATTTCAATTGTAGCAATGACTGCACAGGTATATCAACTTAAAGTTAGTAAACAAACTTTAGATGACTAGTTTGGATATTACAATTAATTGCGAAAATGTGTAGTTTTTCAAATTGAAGGTTGCACCTTCTACCAACGCTAATTTCATTTGAGATCAGAAATGATTTCAATTAAATTTCCAAAATTTAAGACGGAAATTTTCATTAAATTTAAATGCTAAGAAAGCAGACGAGTCGAGTGATCGTCATCCAACATTAATAACCGAAACGTGAAACGTAGGTATTGGATCAGTAGCTGATGATGTCCACCTATACTGAAATGTAGCGTACTGCTGTTGGCAAATATATAGGATTAAAGTAGCGTGCAGAATAAAAATAGTCAGTAAAATTTCAATAGTAACAATGACTACACAGGTATATCATATCAACTTAAAATAAATATATATAATTTTATATATTTTATATATAATATGAAATATAAATAAAAAAATATAAATATAAAATGCTGACATTTTTTCTTTTATATATTAAATTATAACTTTTTTATTTTAAATTATTTTAAATCTTATAATTATTGATCTTTATTTTATTTATAGTATAACATACGTATATTCAGTTATCTGATTTGATATATAAATCATTAAAATATTATTAAATAAATTTAAACTTTCAAGTGGAATATTTTAGTGGATAGTATAGTATATTCTGTTTTTATGGATAATACTTATTTATATTTGTGTATAATATACTCCGGATTTGAATAAATCAAATTAGATAACTGAGTCTATGTATTTTATACGATATAAAATACGATATAATTTCTTTGTTTTTACGAATTAAGATGATTGTTTCCGATATAAATGAACTTGAAACAAATAATAAGATAATTTTATCTATTAGATAAAAACGGTTTTCCATAATGGGCAACTAAAAAGGCTTTCTACAAAAGTTCCAAAATTCATAAACAAGTTGTTTTTGGCCCAGAACGAGAAAATAAATACATAGGATTACCATTTATAAACAATTTTTGGAATATTAATTCCAAAAGATTTGTTTCAAACAATAAAACATTAAATACTTCAAATATTGTTTTGTATAATAGTAAAATATCGAAACTACACAACATTTTGAAAAAGGAACCCAAACATAATAATGATGGAGTTGTTTATTAAAATTCTTGTTTAGAATGCGATAAAATATATGTGGGTCAAACAGGCCAATGATTAGAGACTAGATTAAAACAACACAAATACACACTCAATGTTAAATTTAGATCACAATATTGACTATAATACTGTTGTTTTTAGCAAAAGAAGACAATTACTTGAATAGAAAAATTCTTTAATCTTTTTACATTCATAAAAACTCCAGTATTATTATGCCAAATAACGTAAGGTTAATTATTTTGTAAAGATGTTGTAAACGATTCTTTTGTGTAAATAATCTTTTCTATTTTATTTTTATACTTTATTTAATTTTTCTAGTGTTTTTAATTTTTATTTTTATTTTTCTAATTTTTTCAAATTATTTATTTTGAATGAAAATATTATGGTAATTATTTTTGTTTTGTTTCTAAATTATTTTGAATCATCCTTTTTCATTGCGTTTTGTGTACCTTCAAAAGTTGCCGAAATCGTGTTAAAATTCAAACAACATTGAAAGCAGCTGATTACCGCTAATAACAGCAGCACCTGATCAAAGCAAATGGCGGTGATCGTTTTGAATGTTAGCGAAATATCAAATAAAAATTTTCCTTCTTTCCTCTATCCATTGTAATTCAATTATCAAGTCCAAGGCGTATTTCGGCCCTGATGTGAATAGGGGCCGAAATCGTTATGTTGATTACTAAAGTCTACGCTGCTAATAGTTGAATTATACTGGGAATATAGGAGAAAAACATCAATTTCTGTTGTTTTATAAATTATTGTTATTTCAAAATTTTTGTCAATATACAATGTTTTAAAAGTATTAATCATTTATAGTTTATTGTAGATTCTACAAAGCCAGATGAGATTGATCCCAGCAATACTTTTAACAATTTCCAAACGAATCCATTTGATGATATAAAAATTAGAACCGCATTTGTTAGAAAAGTAAGTTCAGCTTTTAACATTATATTAACTATATTCTTAATTTTAGGTATTTAGCATTCTAAGTGTGCAGCTTCTAGCTACATTTGGAATAGTCTTAATATTTACCTTTGTGTGAGTTTAATAAATTTACTTTCAATGTAATGTATCAAATTTTGAAATTTTGCGAATTGATCCACAATTAATGTATTTATTGATGTATTGCAAATAAAAACTCTTGCAAACGAAAATTTGATTACATTTGTTAGTCTTGACTCGTACTTCTACTGTAGTACGGTATCAAATATTGGTGATATTTTGTATGAAGTCTAGATATAAAGGATGACATTTGCTTATCAGTGGATTTCTTATTATACGGAAGTCTAGCGAACACGATATTTCGGTCTCTACGTAACGTTTAGATGACTTTTTTTACTGAAGGATACTCTGCTCTACTGATCATACGAGTTCATGTGCAATCAAAAAGAATTTTGTGTGCTATTTAGTAACATTAATTAATAGACGATATTTCGTTTATATAATTCACTTTACATCAAATCAGTTCATTTATGTATTGAATTTCTTACGATGATAGCAAGATCTAAATGTCGAATAAAATAATTAATTGTTTCATGGTTGTTTCTTGTAACGTGTTCCATATGAACTTGGCATATTCATTTATTTTCAAGTCAATTTTAAAGCTGTAAAATAATTAAATTATAAAGCTGACTTTGATAAGCGCATGATATTATCTAAATCAGAACATTAAATGTCAGCTCGATTTTCATTTTCGGTGTTTTTACTTGTGATATTTATGAAAATCAGTATAATATTTCCACGGATATCTTTCTTTAAATCACTAACCATCCAGAATAAGTTCCATATATCTTGCTTAAATGATATTATCGCTATGTATGGTTTTATAAAAACAGTTCTTAATGTTATTTTAACAAAAGGTTATATCGCATCTGTCTCAATAAACAAACATGTAGATGAAATTTTAAAAATTTCATCATGACCCGTCTTTGAAACTAAGTTGTATTAAACACGAGGTTAAATACGGCACATGCATTCTGTTAAGCAGATAATTATATATGATTACATTTAGATTACCAAGTATAAGTTTATATTATTCAATATTTATTTATTGTGTATAATAATATGTGACTTGAAAAGGACACTATAGAAAACTTGCGATAATAAGGAAAACATTTGTCTGTCTAAAAAACTATCGTCAAGTATCGAAGAAAATATGAATTGATGTCTACAATATAGTATATTATTCATTGTATTTAATAAGCATCATTTAACAAATTGACCCCTAGATAAGTGGAAATAATTTGATAACAATTCGATCGAAATTTTAATTAATTGTTTGAAGAATAGTTTATGCTTTGTTACCTGCTAATCTATCTATTTTAGTGAACCGATTAAAAGTTACACAAGAAATCACATTTGGTTTTACATAACTTCGTAGTAAGCAAAAAGTTTTTTTTATAATTTTTTATAACGTGTTTATGATTTTTTGTGACATTGACTATACAATTAAAATTTTCATGCAATTATTGTTTTTTTAAAACCCCATATTATAAATAAATTATCAATTATAGTTTTGTATAATTTATTATTTTTATTATTCTAATAAATAATAAAATACGTTTACCTAGTATACGTATTTAATATAATTATAAGATAAAAAACATAATAATCATGCTAAATAAAAATTTAATGATTTAATAATAAAATAAATAATTAATAATTGTAAAAAAAATTTTATTATTAAATAAATAATTAATAAATAATAAAATGCACACGCCATCTAAGAGTTTAAATTTATTCTTTATATTATTGTGTTGATTTATATATTTTACTATTTTCTGCTTGATGTTATTTTTATAGTAACCTAGTTTAAAATATGTATCTATTAAATTATTTAAATGATTTTGAAGAAAGCCAATATCATTACATATTGTTGCAATTCTTAAAATTTCATTATTTAATGTATTATATTTTATATTATATGGTATGCATGAATGCTCATGCAAAAATATGTTTCTTGTAAATTTAAATATGTCATCTTAACGATATAAATTAATAGTAGTTTTAGTTAATGTTAATTTAATGTTCATATCTAGATATACACCTTTATCATTAATATTGGTTTTGTTGAGAATAAGGCTTTTTGGATAAATGTGCTCAGTAATTGAATAAAAATTATTTGAATTAAATTACATATATCATCAATGTTTCGAAACATATATTTCACATATATTGTTTTGATTTATTTTTTACACAGTTATGAACAAATTCATATTCTATAAAGCTTAAAAACAAGTCAGCTATAATTGGGCCACTATTACCACCCATTGGAACACTTTTTACTTGTCTAAATATAGATGTCCATACTTTTAAATAATTTTGATTTATCAAAATATTTAAAGATTCTAAAAATTCAATTTTTTCCATATATTTATATTTACTTGATGGTTCAATTTTTGTTAGATAGGCGTAATAATTATTATAACATATATATGTATATATTTTTCCGAATATAAGATTAATTAATTTTACTAACGCTTTTTTAATATCTACTAAATCTAGATTTGTATAAAGCGTACTAAAATCGTATGTATTTATATTTTGAAAATTTATTCCTTTTGTCTGTTCTAAAAATTTTTCTGTAGAATTAATACTGAAATAGTGTTTTATACCTGTATTAATTTCGATTACCTTGCAATATTTTTTAAAATGTGCTTTAATTACTTTAAGTATTTTATTCATATAGACAGAAAGTGGTTTTAATGTACATTTAAACGCACTACATATGAACCTAGGTTTTGTTGGATTTTTATGTAATTTTGGATTCCAATATAATATAGGTATAGTTTTGTTATCTAATTCAACCTTTATACCCTTTTTATCCATTATAGAACAGTGACTTGTAATAATTGTTTCTAAACTCAACTCACTACGTTCATATGTTGGATTTACATTTAAATCATTAGAATTAACCTCTTTCATTAGTATATCATAATAAAGCTTTTTGCCTATGAAGACAAAGTTATTACTAGCTTTATCAATAGTTGTTATTATATAGTTATCCTTTAATTTAGTAAGTTCTTTATACATATCTTTATTAATTTTATCTTTCCTTTTATAATTGTTTGTTATTTTCATTTTATTTTTAATTTTATCAAATATATAATCTTTCCAAATGTTTATCTTAGATATATTCGAGCTTTCACTATTAATCAGCTTACTAAAGTAATCATTTAAATTATTATCTGACGAATTGTATATTTTATTTTTGTCGTTGTTATTATTTAATCTATATATATATACCCTTTTGATAGCAGCTTTCTTAATTCACAAGTTTCAATTAATTCTAGATTATGGGTACATATATGTCCATTTATTTTATCAAAACTGAGACTTTTACAATTGCATTCTGTATTTATTATGTTTCTAATATTATCGTTACATATTGATTTTGATTTATTATAATTACAAATTTTTCGTCCTAATTGTGGTAGGAGTTTATACCTTATTTTAGGAATATATTTACTGAAATCTGACCTTATTATTTCTTTACTTTTAGAATTATTTAAAAGTCCGGCTATATTTATGTTATCTATACATTTATTAATGAAGTTTATGGTTAATGTATATTTTCTATTGTTATTATTAACATTTATTGTACGATTATAGTATTTTGTATTACAATAACTGTCTATTATAAACTTAGCTTATCATAGTCGTTAATTAATTTTTGATTTATTGAACATATGATATCTTTAGAAAAACTTCTTATATTTACATAAAGATCTTTTAGCTTATTATCACTTAAAAGTTGTTTTAATATTTCTAATCGTTCATTTATATACATATTTTTTTTAATATTTTTAACTCTATTTTTCCTATTCCTTTTATCACCATGACTTCTTGGTTTGCGTTTAACCGGATTATTATAATATAGTTGTTTATTATGTATTATACTACTTCTGCCAATTTCTTGTACCACGTCATTCAATCTTAATGGGTACATGGAATTAAGCGTTTTAATCCAAAAATCTTCTTTTTCTAATAGTTTTTGATTTAATATTGATATGTTTTCTTTGATAATATGTTCTAAAATAAATAATTTACAGTTTTTAATATCATGTCCTATTAACCTCATATGTTTGATCAATCTAATTTGATTTTATTGATTAATTGATAGTTTGACTATTATGCTGTATATTATATATGTAATATATAATATTAAATAAATAATTGTTATAAATTTTTTTATAATTTATATAAAGTTAAAATAAATAATTGAAATTTAAAAATAAAAGTCATTTTTTTGACTTTTATTTCACTTTTATATGACTTTTTTCAAGCGTTTTTGCTTTCACTCAGCTCGTCCATTACACTTAAAGGTGATTCTCAATGATCATACTAAAGCAACATTAATCTTCTTCCAGTGTTTTAAACAACTCTCATCATCACCTACTTGTCGCATCTAGTGATTTTGTTGATTTATTTTTGATGATAGATTGTGTTATTATTTGTTTTTAATAGGTGCTGAAATACAATATATTTATTTGTTTTTAAATTTAAGAATTATATTTTGATGCTGTGGCAAAAAAGGAAGTTAAAATAAAAAATTGAAATTTAAAATAAAAGTTATTTTTATGAATTGACTAATAAATAAAAGACATTGTATCAGAATAAGGATTTTAGGTCATCAGGAGGAACTGCTATGTATCAGAATAAGGATTAGAATAATATATATTATTAAATATATATTAAATATGTTTTAAATAAAATATATTATTTTTATTATTCCAGACTATTGCGTCATTGCTGTCGATGCGTCCAACGCTTTTCACGTGGATTATCAAAAAGCCACACTAACCAATGTGACGTAAATAGCGCCTGCTTTGTGGCCTGTGTTTCGTAATCTATATGCATCACCTGTTCAGCTCACCCTTGGCGGTGATAATATATATTCGCACGAAAGTTTCGCACAAGGGGATTTCCTTGTGATGACCGGCTTATCAATGACATATCTCCCGTTAATTAAAAACATACGCAAAACCAATCTCAAACGCTTGTTTGTCTCTGATGTTTTGCGACAACTGTGAATGGGCTCATTCAGAAGCACGGACCAGCTCTAGGGTGCCCAGGATAAGGTCCACTTGCGGTTTAATGCACAGTCGACGGGGCTTTGGTTGCAAACAAAATGGTTACGGACTCGGTCGTTATCGATAACCGTTCGACATGGATATAAGTCCTCACTGGTAATGTTCGGGTTATTTTCAACATCCCACGCGGTGCCCGACCTGCTGACGCCGCTAAACTATCGAACTTAATATAATCAGTAGTCACGAATGTCGTTGACGAAGATGCCTGATGTCAGCTATTGTGTTTCCCAAAAGTTGCGCTTCGTGTACCGTAAAAAGCGGGGAAAGCCCAACAGAGTATACCTTATTTGACATCTAAAATCCGATAACCCTGTGTCAGCTATTGCTTTCAGCCGTACTCATGTACGCCGACTTATAACGCTGCAGCTGTATTCCCCAGTCGATTTAATTCGGAATCTCAGATCCGTCGCAAGGTCTCTGAAAAAGTGGAAGACGGTGATGTTCACGGAGCTATCAGAGTAATTTGCAATTTTGATTATTTGCTTCTTTGATTTGCGAAGTTCTTTATTAGTTCTTTACAACTTCTTTATTAGTTGCTGTCGAAGGCAAAGGATTCATTTAGAACCGCAAAGTTATCACACCCGCGGACAACTCCATAGATTGGATCTCCGGGCCTAAGTGCAACTGCCACGACGACGCTGTCCGCGCTGGAATTGTTTCTTCTTCTGCAGCCAGACATGATGGCTTTAGCCCCAAACACCGGCGCGACCTTCTTGCAATATCGACGGTTGGTCCCTGAAATTTACGATCTCGTCCATATGTCTTACGACCGCTCCTTTCACCTGCTTATCGCGAGCGATGTGAATCCGTCTATCGAGAGCGTTCAACAGGAAGACCCCTGGGTTCATTGCTATTTTGCCAGGCCGCTAACGACCTAGCACACATTCTCATGTCAGAGCTAAATCTCTAGTACCTGGACGATTGCATTTTGGGCGGCAGCTTTGAAACATTGATCATTGATATTAACAAGACACACGAACTCAGATCGAATATATGCCTCACTCTTAACACCAAAAGGTGTGAGACTATTACAAATAACAAGGATCTAGCTTAATGTGTTGTCTCTCATCTTCCGGGCTGCAGTGTTGTTCCCCAGCCACCGCCATCTTATTAGGTGTATCAATTGGAAGCAATTATTAAACCAACGCTGCCCTATATGATGCCATTAAGAAGTAAGTCATGCTGGTAAACGCTTGTCAGAACTTAGTTGCCACGAAACACTTTTTTGCTGCGTCATTGTTTATATCTTTCATTGATCGGATTTTTACTGAGAAACGCACTATGCTCTAATAGCTTAAAACAAGATACATTCGACGAGGAAATGCGCAAGTTATTGGAATGGATCTTGAACGTCCCGCCAAGCGGCGATGCTTGGAGACAAGCGACCATACCTGTTAAACTCGGAGCGCTTAGAATTTTACAATTCGACAAAGATGCCATAGCTATGTGATCAGCCGATTTCGGTTGCACTGCGCTATTGAATCGTAAAAATCAAAAACGATGCTGAGAAAGCTTTTATGTCACTGTTTATAACAGCTTATTAGCAAGGGCACAGTCCCCATATTCTCTAGCACGCATGATTGGAATACCGTCCAGTTATTCGGGACTATTCGTGGAAGCAATCTTAATCTCATCGTTGGGAACTCGACTTGACGAACATACATTGACGTTGGCGGTTTCCTTGAGACTGGGTGTTCACAGTTGCCAAGCTTTTACATCTAGAGCGTTTGTGGGAGCATACGCGCTCTAGATTGCCAACGCTCCAAGGTCCTCCGACACTGTAGTCAATAATCTTATCCGCATGTCCCTAACAGCTACAGGTTATCCGTCAAGGCTAGAGCCCGCGGGACTGTTGATAAGTGACTGTAATCGTCTCGATTATGCTACTATGTTCTTTGTGAGGCCGGTCTTGTGCTTGTGTGGGACGTTACATGCCCAGCACACTTGCGACAATTCATCAAGCACACGCTGTCATTGCCACTGAGTCAGTTGCTATGGTTTTCGAGGAGAAAAAGGTTGCCAACTCTTAAGACCTCGATGATCACTAATATGTGTTCATTCCAATAGCAGTGGAAACGCTATGTGCGATAGGACCAAGCGCACCAAGCATCTTGTAAACACTTCGGAAAAGACTCCTACAGTCAATCGAAGACCATCGCGCTTGTACGTGGCTGATTAAGTTAATCAATGCAGCCATACAGTGTGGTAATGCAGTGTGCTTTCTCAAGGCTGCTGATGACGCATCTTTTCCTGTGTTTTAAGAATGGGAACACGATGAATTTAATGAGTATCTGTCTAATTCATAGCAAAGTCAAAATTATTAACTCTATGGGACCCATTTGAGGATAATCTTGTTTGGCATTTGTTTTAGATTAGTTTACTGGATTTTTTTTAAATTTAGAATTTTTGAATTTACAATGCTAATGATCACATTTCATTATGATAATTTCAAAAGTTAAATACCTTAACTTTAAAAAAATAATAGAATTAAAGACCTAGAAAAAAAATCGTCACCTATAATAAAATTGGTGAGATAAATGAAATACAATGAGCCACTGACGAAGCCGTAACTCGGCGAAAGCTTTGGCAATATATAATAACTAACTCAGCATTTGATCATATTAACTTTTACATCTTTAAAAAAATAGAATGAAGAAAAATACTTCGTCAAAATAATAAATAATTTTAATACTTTTCAGCATTAAGCCATAAGCATAACGCTAAAAATATTAATTTATTTTCCACTAAGGAAAATAAACATTTTTATCAGTCAACGTTTCAGTTATTCGCAATTATCATGACATTTAAATTGTTTAAAGATGATATTAACATTTCAGAACCCTTAAAACTAGCAAAACTGCTAAGATTTTATATATTATATTTAATTAGTGAAGCGGGTGAAATTATTTTTTAAATCTATATATTTTGATTTTTTTGTTGAAGTAATTGCAAGATCTACATATTTAGATTTTTTTGTATATTTTTTATAATTTTGTCTTGAATATGATAGCAGTTAGCAATCGAAAATTTGACTTTTAATAAAATAATAATTTCACTCTTTCCATATATTAAATATAATTTAAAATGAGTGAGCAATCAATTTATAATTATATATAACAAGCAGCAAGTTCTACATAAATCATAATAATAAATTTTAAATAGTTGATAATAATCCATTATTGATATAGAATTTTTGGAGCATCTTCGGAAAATCTCTGCTAGCATTTTCAGAAAATTGCAATTATTAGGTAATTTTCTGAAGATGCTAACATAACTTAGCGAAATATCAATTCTTTATTATCATAAAGAATTTTATTAAATTCTTTATTATCATAAAACTATTCTGTTAGGTTCAAAACTTGTATTTTTATCAGGCATTTTTACAAAAATCATGCTTTTATATATTAAATTAATTGTTAAAACGAAACTTTATATGACTAAAATTAAATTTAATAAAACGTTTCACCATCACATTTTGCTTATGACTGGAAATATTTTAATTTAGTAATTTGTATCGAATAGAAAAACTTTCGATGTTTAATGTCTTGTCCCTTAAAGATAGTATTTGAGTAAAACTAATGCAATAAACAAAAATCTTGTAAATTAATTAGTGCACGAATACCGGATGATATACCGAAAAATAGTAGTTAGTAGTTATATAATTATTTATTAGATTATATTATAACTTCATAGGAACATATTGTCAATATAATTTTATGTACGTTTTTATATTTAGCATCGTTTTCCTTGTCTTTTATCTCATTTTAATATGTGTCAAATCTGTAGCGAGAAAGTTTCCCTTGAACTTCATTTTTCTTGGGATTTTGGTATACACATGATTATAATTATATGTTAATTAATATTGTATGTTATTTACTAAGACATTAACAATGGGAATTATGTTAGGCAACGTGGCAGCGTACCATAATACATACACAGTAATATTGGCTATGTCGACAACTGTTGCAGTATCTTTTGGTATGACTCTATTATCTCTTCAAACAAAGGTAATTTAAAATGTAATAATTTTATCATGATAACGCAAGTTATAGCGAAGAACATTAAGTTCGATAAATATATATTATGATAAGTGTCAATTTCGCTCCATAATTGTTAAAGTTTCGAGCTTTTGTTTGACCGCCGTCTTAAGTGCTATAGTTTTCACTGTCGTTTAAACTATACTTTTCATTAAAGACTGAAAATCCAAATCCCAATGAGAATTTTCGATCTCAGTTATTCCTTTTAAATACTTCGCCCATTTGTACACCACACACAAAATTCCAAACGTCTCTCATTAATTTTTAATTGTAATTGAAAATTTTCAATTCGTCAGATAAATTGATTGATTTGTAGAGTGATTAATATCGAGCACAAAGTAGCAAAATTTATTATTTGCTTGCATTTTGTCGTGTCATTGTGAAATGTGGATTTAAATACAAAATGCACTACTAACTTTAAATCTAACCATACAATGAGAATATAGCCAATGTCGTCCACGATTGATTATTCGTCTGACTTACGTGTGCTGATAAAATATTCAGTTGTAATTTATAATTGATAATTAATTAATTGATAAATTAATTAATTGGTAATTAATTGAAAATTACTGGTGACGCTATATTAATAAGAATTTCACTGCCTCCGACCCGGAAGGCATTAAAATATTCATTTATAGATTATTATGTTTGTCACATGACTACTCAGCACTGAAAAGTTTTGCCTGAAGATGCCTATTGCATTGGCAAACATTTACAAAAATGGTTATTTTGTTTCTTTTTGATTCTCGGATTTCCTTTTGATTCACAAGACATGATTAAATTTCCTCCAAAAGTAATCATAATCTACAACAAATAGCAAAGTTAATTAATAGTTAAATCAGCGATCATATAGTAGATTTGTGGCGATTTAAAGAGATGAAAGAAAGAAGACGTTTGAAGGAGGAAATATGTATGGAAAAGAGAATATAGGCAGGCAGCAATCAAATCTAAAGCAGTTGCAATGACCATTATAATCATTGCTATCGACCCGGAAGACATTAAAAAGATTCGATTTTATATTGTAAATAAGGCAAAGAGACAATTATTTATTTCACAATTTAGATCCAATATATACTCGAGCACAACAATAATTAGATAGTTTAGATAGCTAAACTACATTAGATAGTTTTAAATATCGTTTCCACAATACTTTTCATTAAAGACTGAAAATCCAAATCCTCAATGAGAATTTTCGATATCAGTTATTCCTTTTAAATACTTCGCCCGTTTGTACACCACAAAAAATTCAAAACGTCTCTCATTAATTTTGAATGATAGTGGGATCTAAATGATTACAATGAATCCAAAAAGAAATTTATGGAAGCTACCAGAAACACAAGCGGCTACTTACGAACAGCTTAAGAAACAATTATTATATTGTATATACGACAAAGATGCAAAGTTAATTTACACATTTGTAGCGATGTATGATTCTATGATCGACGATGCAGAACTCTTTTACAACTCGAACCTAATTTATTCATTTTTTGTACTAATAAATTTATATCTTAAAAAACAATAATAATAGTTAATAGGTGTCTCCAATTGTCATTAGATTGTAAATAAGACAAAGAAACAATTATTTTTTCACAATTTAGATCCAATATTTCGGTGGGACGTGGGCACACCATTTTCAAGGATTATTCAATCTGAAAATAACAATAAAAAGCAGTACAAAAATAGTCAATAGTAAACAATATTTAGCCATTGGGTGGTGTTAAGAAATGTCCAGCTATCATTCAATGATTAAATTTCAAAGTCAGGTCTGCTTTATTTCCTGAAATGATCATATCATCATTGAGGCTAATGTAAATCGCTTCCATTACTCGCTCTCATATTCAAAAATCTTCCCGTTTGTCCTACATGTAGTGAGAAAGTTTTACATTTGAATGCATAGATGTCTCTTAGCATATTCTGTTGGGCTCAATATTAAAGAACCGAAATATGGGATCTAAATTGTATAATATAAAATGCCTTTTCACCTTATTTACAATAAAATGGCAATTGGAGACACCTATTTAGAAAAAATAATCAGCAATTAAAATAATTAGCAATTTTATAATTTCAGATTATATATTAATTTATGAAAATATTTGATCATTTAATATTTAATGATTTTGTTAACAAAGAAATTTTTTTAAAAGAGAAATCATTTAATTAATACAATTGACTTAAGGAGAACGTTTGCCTTCTTATTATTATTTAAATAATTTAATAGATACATATTTTAAACTAGGTTACTATAAAAATAACATCAGGTCTGCTTTATTTCCTGAAATGATCATATCATCATTAAGACTAATGTAAATCGCTTCTAATATTTTCCTTTTACATGTATCAGTCTCGACTTTTAAAGTTATTATGGAGAATACATTCATAATATGATTGTATTTAATCACATGCTGTGACACTGCACAATTTAATTTAGATTTGTTTAATAGAGCATTGCATTTCTATCGATCATCGTTCCTTTGTTCCAAGTTTGTCTTTGGGTATTCCAGATCCACATTCTGTCTCCTTTTATAAATTCTATTAGCAATGCTGTACTATCGTGATGTTATTTCTGTCTGTGTCTGTAAGGTTTAACTGTTTTTTGAAGCGATGGTTTTAACCTATCGAATAGTTTGTACATTCTTAATCGTCGTTTTATGTTCTTGTGCTCTTATATCCAATGCTCTTCCCGTTTGTCCTACATAATGTTGTGAGGCAGTTTCACATTTGACCGCATATATGTCTCGTTGCATATTCTGTTAGGGCTTAATTTTAAACAATTTCGCTATTTTTGATTGTGCTCGAGTAAACGGGAGCAACATTATATCCATTATTAACATATCCTATATTAATATCCGTTCAAATACAGCTAAGCCAGCGTTCATGTACCTCTCACCCAAAAATCACAAAGAGAATAGATGTGCCCGACCTGTGATTGCATAACATAACAGCTTCAACAACTAGCTCGCTAAGCGACTCAATTGTATGCTAAAAATGTTGTGCAACAATAATAGGTCATGTATCGCTAATGGATATGATTTTGCAAATAAAATAAGACAGGTGAATCCTAAGTGCATATTAGCAACTGTTGATATAGCGTTCATTTTCACTGATGTGCATCTTAAGGAGACTTTATATCTTGCTATTGTCGAATAGTCACGATTCGTGGAATCTGACAATTCGTGAAATCTCAATCCGAGTGACATTCCTTGTTATCATTTTGTACGAAGAATAGTCATTTCTTATTCAACAATAAAATTTATAAAGAATTATTGAAGCTGGATCAAAGAAAAGAGGAAATGTTTCGATATTTTGCTAACTTGCTCCCGGTAATATGACCTATGTTAGAAATACTGAAACTATGTATTATTGGTTACGACTTTACTATTATGTTTTCTTATTTTCAAACAAGGATGAATTATTAATTCTCAAAAAAAAGGGGATAAGTTTGCATCCCAAGTGGCAAATTTTTATGGATGGATAATAAATAATATACTTTGCATTAGAATAAGATACTAGATAGTTATTTCAGAGGAAATACATCATTAGCATGTATTTGGCCCCGCTGCTATGTTGGGTAGAGGAGTTAGGGGCCGAAACCTGATAGCATAGCAGTTCCTCCTGATGACCTCTAATTCTTATTCTGATACAACGTCTGTTATTTATTAGTCAATTCATAAAAATAGACTTTTATTTTAAATTTCAATTTTTTTTAACTTGATATAAATTATAAAAAATCTAAAAACAATTATTAATTTTATTATTTAATTATTAAATTTTGATTTGGCATTATTATGTTTTGTTTATTTTATAATTATATTAAATAAGTAGACTCAGTTAGCTGATTTAAATTATGTTAGCATCTTCAGAACATTACATCTTCAGAGTAATTTTCTGAAGATGCTAACGAAATGAAGTTAATAAGAAAGAATTTCATACAACTTTTTTAATTAACATGAATAGAAAAGTATAAACCTGCATGCTTTTTTTACAAATTTCGTCGGGAAGCTTAACCCGGAATGCGTCTACCACAGACGCCTAGCCGCCAATGGGGCGTTTCGACTTCAATCTAATCATCACTACAGCGTGGTCTCATCAATGTGGCCCTGTAGCTTCACAACTTCGACAACACTAACTCCTCTCCTCAGTAAACCTCTGAATGAAAGTCACTAAACGCACGCTCCTCCACCAATTACCAGCCTTACATCTGGTATGGTTTGCTAAAGCAGTGCATTCACAGCGCACCACATGTGTTGTCGTTCCTTCCATCGTCAGCTAACTGAGCTTGCTGATCAAGCAACACTCTTGTATACGGCAATTGCAAAGCACGAGCAAAACTCCAGCGCAAATGCTAAATTTATTTTCGTCACTCCACATATAGTGGTTGGTAATAGTTACCACCCATATAATGGGTGGTAATAGTAGCCCAATTATAGCTGACTTGTTTTTAAGCTTTATAGAATATGAATTTGTTCATAACTGTGTAAAAACTAAATCTAAACAATATAAATATATGAAATATATGTTTCGATACATTGATGATATATGTGTATTTAATTCTAATGATTTTTATTCTAATGATATTTATTTTATGTAAAAACTAAATCTAAACAATATAAATATATGAAATATATGTTTCGATACATTGATGATATATGTGTATTTAATTCTAATGATTTTTATTCAATTGGTGAGCACATTTATCCAGAAAGCCTTATTCTTAACAAAACCAATATTAATGATAAAGAAGGTGTATATCTAGATATGAACATTAAATTAGCATTAACTAAAACTACTATTAATTTATATCGTAAAGATGACATATTTAAATTTACAAGAAACATATTTTTGCATGAGCATTCATGCATACCATATAATATAAAATACAATACATTAAATAATGAAATTTTAAGAATTGCAACAATATGTAATGATATTGGCTTTCTTCAAAATCATTTAAATAATTTAATAGATACATATTTTAAACTAGGTTACTATAAAAATAACATCAAGCAGAAAATAGTAAAATATATAAATCAACACAATAATATAAAGAATAAATTTAAACTCTTAAGTGGCAAATTTTTATGGATAATAAATAATATACTTTGTATTAGAATAAGATACTAGATAGTTATTTCAGAGGAAATACATCATTAGCATGTATTTGGCCCCGCTGCTATGTTGGGTAGAGGAGTTAGGGGCCGAAACCTGATAGCATAGCAGTTCCTCCTGATGACCTCTTATTCTTATTCTGATACAACGTCTGTTATTTATTAGTCAATTCATAAAAATGACGTTTATTTTAAATTTCATTTTTTAACTTGATTTAAATTATAGAAAATCTAAAAACAATTATTAATTTTATTATTTAATTATTAAATTTTGATTTAGCATTATCATGTTTTGTTTATTTTATAATTATATTAAATACGTAGACTCAGTTAGCTGATTTAATTTAACTACTGGTGACGTATATTAATAAGAAAGAATTTCATACAACTTTATTTAATTAACAAGAACAGGAAAGTATAAACTTGCATGCTTTTTACAACCTTCGTTAGGAAGCATAATCCGGAATGCGCCTATCACAAAATAAAGTTAGCGAAATATCAAAAAATTTCCTCTTTTATTTGATCCGGCTGCGATAATTCTTTATCAATAATGGATCACTATCAACTATTTAAAATTAAATTTATCTTCAAACTGATGGCTTTGCAACGAGATCTCCTCTCTATCATATATTGGCTGAAATATTTCCACAAAAATTAAAGAAGATATCTACGAACGTCTTAATGATCTAATTGCTTGCTATAAATATGTTGATGACGTTTTCTTTGCATTAAATAGTAAAGATAAGCGCATTAAATGGACAGTTAAACTAAAAAGATAAAAATAAAATTAATTTTCTGGGTGTGAAAATTATTAGAAACAACAATAAACTGGAAACCATATCGTAAAGATGTACCAACAGTTATACCTAATCGGAAACTGCTACCCTGATTGCATGGAGAATTTCATTGGTAAGGTAATATTACCTCTGAGCCTTTAATGTTTGTTCTAAGAGTAATCTACGTACAGCTGAGATAATAGCCATCAATTCAATATTAATAAATGCTTATTACCGAGAGCTTTTCACCATGCTAATCGAATTTCTTCTAATATTAAAACAAAGGATAGTAATGAGAATATATGTAGATATTTCATTTACAAATAAAACAGCTAATGCGTTACTAAAACAGAAATTTATTAAAAATTGGAAGGAAGAAAAACGAGTGGTCCATTTACTAGGATAAATACAGGGATAAAGAAAGATATTACAAATCAAAATAACTTAGCGCCGAGAGTGAAACTAGTCCCAAGTCATGCATTGTTTTGTCTGCATATAACGACATGATGTAGCGTGCAGTAAATCTGGATGCGATGTATGGACTACTGTTACTGTTCATCTAATTCTAAATCCATGATATCAAAAGACTTTATTTGTGGATTTTGCTCCTTTAAATTACTTTCCAAATATGCAAGTGGTCTCTCTTACTATCAAGGTTATAATTCAGTTGTGACCTCAACGTCTACAAATCCAATTACCTCAACTTGACTTGATAGTAACACCTAATCCGGCTGAAGATTCGACGTCAATGTCCTATATCTGCCCATTTATCTTTCGACGATCTGCTCAGCCAGCTTTCATCACTCCCTATGTCATTCGTACATCACCCTCGCGGCGTATTTATCGTCCTAATATATGAACATCCAATCTAGTAACAATATCTTCTTTACCTGCCCATACTTCTCATTGTATCCTATTGTACTCGTCTATACAATTTAATCGCTCTGCTTATCTCCGAGTATTTGACACTCTTCCTACTACTCCCGTTACTCCTCCAAGAAGGAAATCACGTAGGTGATTTTCTTCTTGCGATAAGTGTATTATCATCTCTAATGTTGAGACCTCTGATTCCTCTTCACCACAAGCCCGTTTTGATGCTGATGTTTCCGCTCGCTTCTTGCACGATTCTACATACCGATAATCCGTCTCTTTTCAGGAATGTCTCTTTACTTTCCATGTATCGTCTTAATAAATCCGTTTTTGCTTCCGACTTTTATTGCACCACCGTTTTTGAAGGTTGTTCTTATAAACCGCACACAAGCCTCCACTATCTTATATCAACGGTTTAAACTCGTGTCATCCTTCTCCGATGTCTGATTTTCTCCGATCGCTCACCCTCTGAAATCGATCAATCCTCCACTGTTCGTATTGAAAAGCATCGACGCGAAGTCAATGGCGAGTCATATCATCAAAAATGTAAATGGAAATTTGCGTGTAGTCCATCTACGTCCAGAAGACCATTGGCGACCTGTCTCTCCTCTTAATCTCCTTCTCTAGCCAACAATGATGCAAAACGATCTTTTCATCTGGCTCTTCTTAACACCCGTACAATTCTTCACAAAACTGACTTACTTCGGGATCTCTTCACATAACAATAACTAGATCTCTTATGCCACACCGAATCCTGACATACTGATTCTGATGACCTTGCAATCCGTAATGTATGTTCCTTCAGATTTTCTCTTGTTGACTCTGCTCGCCCGCTATGACTTAACTAAATCACCGACTTCTTCTAATTATGACGGAATCGTCGTCTTCGCTTGTATTACTTCGTCTCTTGAAAACAACGATTTCACCTTGCCTTGTACTACATTTATATTGTTTCTTTGTAAATCTGAATTTCCTTTTCCCATTCAACTTGCACTCATATATCGACCAGGTTCATCTCTACCGTCTTGCCTATGAAGGTGTGAATCGATGTTGTTGATATTGTAGTTGACGACGGTTGAGGAAGGACTTTATTTGAGAGTGTCCTCGCGAACTATTTGGACCATGAAGACATGCGAATGTTAATCTGACAACTGCGAACGCGAGCTGGTGTTTGATTATTGTTATTGCTTAGGCGTAACTCTATTTGCCTCGAATAGATTTTAGCGTAGCGATAGTTTTATGAGGGCTCAAGCACGGTTTCCGATGCCGCCTGAATTCAAGAATATAACGGGAACAAATGAGCTATTCTCGATTACGATGATTCGTTCTTCGTATTTGGATATTTAATGTTTTTGTTGAATTAAAATGATGATTTAGGGCTGCGCTTGATGTACGATTGGGCAACGATGGAAAATAAGCTTACAGATGAGTATTCGCTCAAATCGTGCATCATAGAGCCCCTTCCTACAAAGTCTAATGGACACCGTAGTCTGTGGTTGTTGAGAACGAGTTGAAATGAAGTTTGTCAGGAACCGGTAACAGTTGAGGATCGGTTTCATCATTGTTGCAAACAATGTCGAAAGCAATATACAGAAAAGCAATATACAGAAATGTATATCTACACCACTGGAGCAGCCAGCTGAGTGGATGTAGCGTTGAATCGCGATACAGACGTCCCGAGTTCTAATTCGATCAGCACCAGTGTACGGAGAAAGCAGAAAATAAGGGTCGAAACGTGAAATGTAGGTCTGGGTCAGCAGCTGATGAGACCCACCCAGACTGATTAGTAGCGTCCTGCTGTATCAAGAATAGGAACAATACCTGTGAGGATAATGTCGTGCCACAATCAGAAGAATTTCAGCTCACAGATGTAATCAAGTTAAATTAAAAACATTCAATGCAAGTGGCAGCATGAAAAATTAGTGATCCGGCTAGCGGATCAAACAACTAGGTAGGTTTCTAATAGATCGTTAGAATACGATCCCCTACCAAAAGCAATATACAGAAATGTATATCTACACCACTGGAGCAGCCAGCTGAGTGGATGTAGCGTTGAATCGCGATACAGACGTCCCGAGTTCTAATTCGATCAGCACCAGTGTACGGAGAAAGCAGAAAATAAGGGTCGAAACATGAAATGTAGGTCTGGGTCAGCAGCTGATGAGACCCACCCAGACTGATTAGTAGCGTCCTGCTGTATCAAGAATAGGAACAATACCTGTGAGGATAATGTCGTGCCACAATCAGAAGAATTTCAGCTCACAGATGTAATCAAGTTAAATTAAAAACATTCAATGCAAGTGGCAGCATGAAAAATTAGTGATCCGGCTAGCGGATCAAACAACTAGGTAGGTTTCTAATAGATCGTTAGAATACGATCCCTTACCAAAAGCAATATACAGAAATGTATATCTACACCACTGGAGCAGCCAGCTGAGTGGATGTAGCGTTGAATCGCGATACAGACGTCCCGAGTTCTAATTCGATCAGCACCAGTGTACGGAGAAAGTAGAAAATAAGGGTCGAAACGTGAAATGTAGGTCTGGGTCAGCAGCTGATGAGACCCACCCAGACTGATTAGTAGCGTCCTGCTGTATCAAGAATAGGAACAATACCTGTGAGGATAATGTCGTGCCACAATCAGAAGAATTTCAGCTCACAGATGTAATCAAGTTAAATTAAAAACATTCAATGCAAGTGGCAGCATGAAAAATTAGTGATCCGGCTAGCGGATCAAACAACTAGGTAGGTTTCTAATAGATCGTTAGAATACGATCCCCTACCAAAAGCAATATACAGAAATGTATATCTACACCACTGGAGCAGCCAGCTGAGTGGTTGTAGCGTTGAATCGCGATACAGACGTCCCTAGTTCTAATTCGATCAGCACCAGTGTACGGAGAAAGCAGAAAATAAGCGTCGAAACGTGAAATGTAGGTCTGGGTTAGCAGCTGATGAGACCCACCCAGACTGATTAGTAGCGTCCTGCTGTATCAAGAATAGGAACAATACCTGTGAGGATAATGTCGTGCCACAATCAGAAGAATTTCAGCTCACAGATGTAATCAAGTTAAATTAAAAACATTCAATGCAAGTGGCAGCATGAAAAATTAGTGATCCGGCTAGCGGATCAAACAACTAGGTAGGTTTCTAATAGATCGTTAGAATACGATCCCCTACCAAAAGCAATATACAGAAATGTATATCTACACCACTGGAGCAGCCAGCTGAGTGGATGTAGCGTTGAATCGCGATACAGACTTCCCGAGTTCTAATTCGATCAGCACCAGTGTACGGAGAAAGCAAAAAATAAGGGTCGAAACGTGAAATGTAGGTCTGGGTCAGCAGCTGATGAGACCCACCCTGACTGATTAGTAGCGTCTTGCTGTATCAAGAATAGGAACAATACCTGTGAGGATAATGTCGTGCCACAATCAGAAGAATTTCAGCTCACAGATGTAATCAAGTTAAATTAAAAACATTCAATGCAAGTGGCAGCATGAAAAATTAGTGATCCGGCTAGCGGATCAAACAACTAGGTAGGTTTCTAATAGATCGTTAGAATACGATCCCCTACCAAAAGCAATATACAGAAATGTATATCTACACCACTGGAGCAGCCAGCTGAGTGGATGTAGCGTTGAATCGCGATACAGACGTCCCGAGTTCTAATTCGATCAGCACCAGTGTACGGAGAAAGCAGAAAATAAGGGTCGAAACATGAAATGTAGGTCTGGGTCAGCAGCTGATGAGACCCACCCAGACTGATTAGTAGCGTCCTGCTGTATCAAGAATAGGAACAATACCTGTGAGGATAATGTCGTGCCACAATCAGAAGAATTTCAGCTCACAGATGTAATCAAGTTAAATTAAAAACATTCAATGCAAGTTGCAGCATGAAAAATTAGTGATCCGGCTAGCGGATCAAACAACTAGGTAGGTTTCTAATAGATCGTTAGAATACGATCCCCTACCAAAAGCAATATACAGAAATGTATATCTACACCACTGGAGCAGCCAGCTGAGTGGATGTAGCGTTGAATCGCGATACAGACTTCCCGAGTTCTAATTCGATCAGCACCAGTGTACGGAGAAAGCAGAAAATAAGGGTCGAAACGTGAAATGTAGGTCTGGGTCAGCAGCTGATGAGACCCACCCTGACTGATTAGTAGCGTCTTGCTGTATCAAGAATAGGAACAATACCTGTGAGGATAATGTCGTGCCACAATCAGAAGAATTTCAGCTCACAGATGTAATCAAGTTAAATTAAAAACATTCAATGCAAGTGGCAGCATGAAAAATTAGTGATCCGGCTAGCGGATCAAACAACTAGGTAGGTTTCTAATAGATCGTTAGAATACGATCCCCTACCAAAAGCAATATACAGAAATGTATATCTACATCACTGGAGCAGCCAGCTGAGTGGATGTAGCGTTGAATCGCGATACAGACGTCCCGAGTTCTAATTCGATCAGCACCAGTGTACGGAGAAAGCAGAAAATAAGGGTCGAAACGTGAAATGTAGGTCTGGGTCAGCAGCTGATGAGACCTACCCAGACTGATTAGTAGCGTCCTGCTGTATCAAGAATAGGAACAATACCTGTGAGGATAATGTCGTGCCACAATCAGAAGAATTTCAGCTCACAGATGTAATCAAGTTAAATTGTTGCAAACGTTGAATAGTTCACGGGCGATTATGTCTAGCAATGCATCGTGTCTGGTTGTGGGCGAACAACTTTTTGCAAGCGAGGGCGTGACCGATTTGTTGGTCTTCACCACACGAGTAGCTGCTTCCTAGTATATCGATGAGCGTTTGCTCATAACGAGTTGCGATTTCGTCTGTGAATTATGGAAAATTATATAATTTCCAAATTATAGATTTTTTATAATTCTATAATTAATTCTGTGAAATTAGTTATTCGCCATACTTGCATCTTCATAAAATTAATATTTTTTGAAGATGTTACTAGCGAAATATCAAAATGATCTTTCTTGTTGTTCAACTATACCTGATAGTTCCTGGATATTTAAAAAACAAAATAGACTGTTGATGTTCAGAAGCATTTAATTTAAAACATCCTCTTGCTGAGTCAATGTATTTATTTTTGAATTAATTATTATAAAAAAGTTTTAAATAAACATCAAATAAACTAAAGTCAAAATATCATAAAGGTGGCCCTCTTCGACGCTCATATGTGTTGTTTATGTCATCTACTTTCTTGAAATTCACTGTAAATTATTGTTATCTTGGTATCCGTATGTCTTCAAGATGGGTTTTTACTGCTCATCGTTATATAAAATGTGCATTAAAGATTATTACAACCAGCCGCACTTGCAATATAGAATATTTAATTTGAAGGTGCAATCAATTTCTTTACCACTATGATCTTGCTGATATAATATGGTTTACTGGCATTCTGGCAAGATATCTCAGCGAATTTCGCACGGTTAGAAAGGAGCCAGTGGACGTTTATAAAATAAGTGGTAGATGAATAAATAGAATATTCTTCAACATATGTTGCTGCCTTATTACGTTTATAACCTTGTTCAATATTTTAACGAAAGTCCATTACAGTATGACTATTAAAATGTATTACAGTATAACTCACTGATAATTTAACCTAAAAATTAACACGTTAAACCCTAGTTTAACTTAACAAATGTATACACAAGACAATTGGCGCGATGCTAATATGCATAAATCAGATCAGATAACTGAGTCTGCGTATTTTATACTATATATAAATAAAAATAAATATTAATAATAAATAATTATATAAGATTTTATACAATTTATATTTATATCATGTTAAAATTTTTAATTGAAAGTTAAAATAAAAGCTAATTTTTATGAGTTGACTAATAAATAGCAGACGATGTATAAGAATATTTATTTGGTAATTAGTATATGATAATTATTTGGTAATTAGTATATGATAATTATTTGATAATTATATGGTAATTTACATAGATTTAAATTAATTAAATTTATTAATCAATTTTTATTATTTTAATTAACATTATAAATAGTTGTTTCTAATTTGTTTTCTAATTTTATTTCTAATTTGTTTCCAAAATATCGAAATTCTATCGGATAACTGAGTCTACGTATTTTTCACGATATATAAATAAAAATAAAGACAAATAATAAATAATTATGTATGATTTTATACAATTAATATTTATATAAAGTAGAATTTATAATTATAATTTAAAATAAAACTCATTTTTTATGAATTTTATATCCCTATAAAATTCATAAAAAATATCCCCATCTTATCAAGTATAAGATGTTATCAAGTTAAAATTTAACATTATAATTTAAAATAAAAGTCAAGTCTTATGAATTGAATAATAACTAACAGACGATGTATAAGAATAAGGATTAGAGGTCATTCGCAGGAACTGCTATATTATCAGTTTCGACCCATATTCCTCGACCTAACATAGTACCGAGTCAACTTAACGGTTCCTCAAGATTACCTCTAATCCTTGTTCTGATAAGAATAAGGTCATCAGGAGGAACTGCTATGTTATTAGGTTTCGAAATCTATTTCACAACCCAGCATAATTATATTAATATTTATTTATATTAAATTATATTTATTTATGCGTAATATCAATGTCTATGTTTATTAATTTAGTTTACTTTTTATTTAGTATGACCTTACATAATAGCTTTATGGACCGCTCTTTGCTGCACTCATATTAGAAGCAAATAGCGGTACGTAAAGTCTCCTATAGCAGCGAGTTACGAGTTAAGAGATCGGAAAGATGTTGTTCTAAATCACGGGTGAAATTCGATCGACGGTTTTCCTAAGGCATCGATTAAGCGTAGCGGTTCAGGCAGACAATGCCTCTTGTATACTCGAATGTGTAAGCGATCAATCGGTTGCCGATGTTTTTGAGGATGAAAATGCCTGTTTTAAAGACTACAATCCTGAAATATTTGAAGCAATAATATATATAATATTTTACAATCTATAAGCATTTACATTTAAATTTTTTTGTAATTTGCTCACTATTTATTCAATGTTTCATTATGTTCACTAATTTAGTTTACTTTTTATTTAGTATGACCTTACTAAAAAGCTTTATGGACCGCTCTTTGCTGCGCTCATATGCTTAATCATGTTTGGAATATTTGCAATAATCTTTAGAAGTAGCGTAAGTCTTAAAATGATAAAAATCTAATCTAATTTGAATATCATCTTTCAGATATTGACAGCAGTCTATGGATTTATTGGTGCACTGATTTTTTCACTGGTAAGTCACATAGCAATTTAATTCTTTTTTAAATATCTTGGAACTATCAGGTATAGTTGAACAACAAGAAAAATCATTTTGATATTTCTTGTTGTTCAACTATGCCTGATAGTTCCTGGATATTTTAAAATTTATATACAGATCAGTATGGGTATATTTCTAATTTAAAAAACTAATTATACATAATCGTACGTATTATTTGATATTACGAATAAAAGTCATTTTGATTGGGGATGCAACTTTGCCGATAAGAATGGTAACGGTAAGTAGACGTTTGAAGCAGACGGGCCCCTGATGAACCGCTTGAAGCGATAACCCGATCTCGAATATGAGAGCGCTTCAAGTTATTCTCTCCGCCAGATGAAGATAATGGAAACTAGTGTAGAGTCTAGAAAAGCATTCTGAGGATTAAATTCAGGGATTTAAGTCGGAAATTGCTTGGCTCGGTTGAATACTGGGTTGAGAAAAGTTTGTATCCTTTCATGGTAATGGCGCTCAAAATTTAGATTATTTGCGGATCCGGGCAAATGAGCTTATTGTTAAAGGTGAACAAACGAACCTCTCTGCGAATATCAACGTCCTTTAATTTTTCAGATACCTTGTTATTTATAGTTAAGACAGGAACAAAGAAGCAGAAATTATCCTTTATTTGATAAAAATTCTATATTTCGATAGCTCCTGCTATCATCATCAGGATTACAATAAAATGTTTCACAATTTTTTTCCTCCGTGTTTGCAGCATTTATACAAAAATACAAGCATTGATGTGCCCCGCAGTTCTACTTAAATGAAAAAGAAAATACCGAGAAAGAAAACAATCATACACTAAAATTTTACACACATTTTAAAACAAACAAAAAGAAAGAAAAAAACAATCATAAAACAAAATAAAATTAAAATCATTACAAGAAGGCGAGGAAACATGAATATTTATTTAATTAGAAAAATCAAATATTTCGACGGCACTACGGCATGTCATCTTCAGGGTTGTAATTAGCTAGAACACTTGTAAATTTTCCACAAAAAAAGAAGATTTATAATTGTTCTAGCTAATTACAACCCTGAAAATGACGTGCCGTAGTGCCATCGAAATATTGGATTTTTCTAATTAAATAAATATTCCTGTTTCCTCGCCTTCTTGTAATAATTCGGATTGGAAACTAATTTTCTCTGAAATAAAAATCATAACATACGATGACACAGATGATCGAAGAGCTGCCAACTTCCTCTTGCAGCGTTTAAGCTGTGCAGTGCAGCGGGTAAATGCAGCGTGCCTGTTAGAGGTCGCTCGAGACGGAAACCTTCCAACTTAACGATACTGAAATATCACAAACTATACAATTATTAAGGAAATCTATAATTATTACCACTACTGGTATATTTTCATAATATAAGTGGCAAAAAAATACGAATTTAACAATAAAAATAATGTAAAAATAGAGTAATAAATTATATTTTAATCTAAACTAAAACAAAATAACAGTACAATAAGAAAAAACAAACGAATTGAAAAATTAAAATAATGTAATATTGGAATAATTAATTATAATTTAATTTAAGGTTATCATTAGATTTATTATTAAGCATTAAATTAGGTTCTTTTTTAATAAAATACGCTTCTTGAATAATGCGAGATAACAAGTTACTTTCAAATGATAAAATAGATGCATTTTTAAAATCAACGCAATGATTTAAACTAACAAAATGCTGAGCAACAGCACTAGAAATAGTCCCTTTACGGACATTATAATTATGTTGTTTAATACGCTTAACCAAACCTTGACCTGTTTGACCAACATATATCTGTTCGCATTCTTTACAAGGTATTTTATAAACAATGGCATCTTTGTTAAAATCTGGTTTGCGCTTAAAAATATTGTGAAGTTTAGGTAACTTTCTGTTAAAAATGTGCACTTTGTTAATACAACTATTTTTAATGTTGTTGTTAATAAACTTTGAAAATACTGAATTCCACTTGTTACTAACAAACGGTATTCCTATATGATGTAATCTTTTTTCAGGACCAAAAACTTTATTTTTATGCGCTAAAGATTTAAATTTAGCGTTATTAATAGCCC
This sequence comes from Pomphorhynchus laevis, assembly GCA_012934845.2. Taxonomy (NCBI): domain Eukaryota; kingdom Metazoa; phylum Acanthocephala; class Palaeacanthocephala; order Echinorhynchida; family Pomphorhynchidae; genus Pomphorhynchus; species Pomphorhynchus laevis. The sequence continues at coordinate 127,005 of WNNJ02000583.1, read as the reverse complement.
TAAGCGGAAAACCACTTTTTAGTAAATTATGTGATAGCCTTTTCTCTTTCACAAATTAAGTGATAGTTAGAACAGATAAGCCTGCAACGTAGGTAATGTGACGTAGCAGCAGAAATCAACCAATTAGTTGCGACGTTTGAGGTCCACGAAACAATATCTGTCATTGTAGCAAATTTTTGATAGACACATGTTTGAAGCATAGAAGAATTAACCCGCTTAACCAAGACATCGAGAAAATATATACCCACATTAGATTCAGAAGAAACGCACGGTTGAATTCGAAAATCCTTAGAATTTAGCTTATGGGTAAGAAAATCCTGTGTAAGGCAATTTTGAGCAACCAAAAAGACATTGTCAACATAACGAAACGATTTAACAACTCAATCAATACTATTGACAAAGGAATTTTCCTAATTCATCATGTATAACTCGGACAATACAGGAGTAAGAGGGTTGCCCATTGCCAATCCATCGATCTGATCCCACATTACAGATTCAAAAATAAAATTACAACAACTGGTACACATTGTGAGGAGATTATGCCAATCTTCATGATTAAGAAGAATATCACAAGGTGATATTCTTCTTAATGAAGAATATCAGCAAATTCTTTTCAGCAAATTCTTTTTTAACACTAATGATTAAATAAGCTAACTGAGTTTACGTATTTTATATTGCAAATTAAAAATAATGCAAAATAAAAGTTAAATAGTTAAATAATAAAAAATTAATTAATAATAAATAATTGTTATAAGATTTTATATAATTTATATCAAGATGAATTATAAACTAAAATTAAATCACCTCCCTCTACACTAACGTTCCGCTCTATGATGTTATAAACAGTGCAGCTGATATATTAGCTCTTAATACACCTTGTGATATTCTTCTTAATCATAAAGATTGGCATAATCTCCTCACAATGTGTACCAGTTGTTGTAATTTTATTTTTGAATCTGTAATGTGGGATCAGATCGATGGATTGGCAATGGGCAACCCTCTTACTCCTGTATTGTCCGAGTTATACATGATGAATTAGGAAAATTCCTTTGTCAATAGTATTGATTGAGTTGTTAAATCGTTTCGTTATGTTGACAATGTCGTTTTAGTTGCTCAAAATTGCCTTACACAGGATTTTCTTACCCATAAGCTAAATTCTAAGGATTTTCGAATTCAACCGTGCGTTTCTTCTGAATCTAATGTGGGTATATATTTTCTCGATGTCTTGGTTAAGCGGGTTAATTCTTCTATGCTTCAAACATGTGTCTATCAAAAATTTGCTACAATGACAGATATTGTTTCGTGGACCTCAAACGTCGCAACTAATTGGTTGATTTCTGCTGCTACGTCACATTACCTACGTTGCAGGCTTATCTGTTCTAACTATCACTTAATTTGTGAAAGAGAAAAGGCTATCACATAATTTACTAAAAAGTGGTTTTCCGCTTAGGGCTATTAATAACGCTAAATTTAAATCTTTAGCGCATAAAAATAAAGTTTTTGGTCCTGAAAAAAGATTACATCATATAGGAATACCGTTTGTTAGTAACAAGTGGAATTCAGTATTTTCAAAGTTTATTAACAACAACATTAAAAATAGTTGTATTAACAAAGTGCACATTTTTAACAGAAAGTTACCTAAACTTCACTATTTTTAAGCGCAAACCAGATTTTAACAAATATGTCATTGCTTATAAAATACCTTGTAAGAAATGGTGTGGCCATGGGATCACCTCTAGGACCCACAATCGCAGATCTGTACATCGAAGATTGGGAGAAAGACATTTATATTCGCCTTCCATCACTCAAATACTATAAGTGAAACGTATATGACGTATTTATGATATTCAACAGAATTATGAATACTGAAATTATACGAACGACGTTAAATGAAAAGGACTTTTCGATACAATGGGATGTAAAAGCTGAAGACTCTTCAGGCTATTGCTCGTTTTTGGACGTTGAGGTACACCAGAGGAATCGGATAACCACAAAGCTTCACCGGATACCTGGTATCTCGTGGAAACCAACGCATTGATCGATTCATATACCGGCCAAATATAAACTATCAGCAGCTACGGCGTTATTCTTTAGACCTAAGATGATATGTTTACAACAACTTCACAGAGATACCGAGTCTGACAACAAATCGAACATGTTAAGGGCATGCGACTATCTACAATGGGCGATTCGTCAAGCCAGGCCGAAGACAAACAGAATTTTCTACAACAAAAAGAATAACATAACACAGCGAGCCGCTGATATGAGAAGTTTTATAAAGTTGACGTTTATTAACGATAGATGTATGAACCGACTAGAAGATAGAATAAAGAATAAAAAACTAGGACTGATACCATCCCAACAATTTTCTACTCTGCAAAACCAAGCTTGACATCCTTATTTAAAAGAAAGCCTATGGAAAAGTAGACAACGAGTGTTGTTTACAAAATTAATTGTATGGATTGCAATGTATCATATGTTGGGCAAACGAAACGACCGGTGACAACACGTGTAAAGAAGCATCGCAGTGCATGTAAAAGAAGTGACGCGTCCTCCGCTGTCTTGAATCATTCATTAAGGCACGATCACCAGATCGATTTCGATAACGTTGTAATTTTAGAGAAAGAACCTAACAGCTTCAGAAGATTAATCTTCGAATCGCTGCACATTCATAAAACGGAAATATTGATGGACGGAAACAAGTAAAATTACAATTTAAAACTTCCGCACGACTCAATGGACTGAGATCGAAAGGCGTTAATTGCGATTCTTTCATGTTTAGTGACCAGATAGTGTTATAAAAGCTGTAATACTGTATTTTAGACTTAATTTTGAGAAGGATCACTAGCTTGATCGAAACGTCTATAAAACAAATACGTAATTTTATTTTTCTCGTGTGGATAAAAATGTCAAAGAAACAAATATAAATATATATCTTACTGTATATCACTGGTGTATAAGATATACCAATGATTAGAATTTTTCTAGAAAGCATTTGATAAGTTAATATTGAAAATAATTTTGTAAAATATTTGTGGATCGTGAACATATTAATGATAACCATAAAATATAATATTTTATTGTTCAGTTCATTGCCGTTGACGTTCAACTTATCGTGGGAGGGAGAACTATACAAATTAGTGAGGAAGACTATATTTTTGGAGCACTGGCGCTATATATGGATATTGTCAATCTCTTTATAATGCTTTTGACTTTCATTGGAGCGGTTAATAATTGAAAAATATATCCGTTTTGAATTTTATCAAGTCCACGAATACGATTTTAACAACGTCGCAAATTTCCAGTATCAGAACAGTGAATGTAACGGTTGTGTTAAATTAATTATTAAATTTGAGTATCTTTTTCCACACCAATTTTATAATATATTTGATGCTAATGCCATTATGCATTAATGTGCCTGATATTAATGATAGATTCATATATTTATGCATATTGCTGGAATTATTATAGACTCAAAAAAATTATTAGGTTAAGTTTTATTATTTTGTTATTTTTAAGTTTTATTACGCTAAAGGGAAGCCAAGCATTGTAAACCTAACATGGAATCCAAATTGTTCAGAATTATGATGAACTTACGTAACAGCAGTGAGCCATTTGTAAATCTGATAAAGGCCGTGAAAATTATGTATATCTTGTAAAAAATTTTTACACCCAGACAAATTCACCACTCAATCAAGAGAGAAACAATTTAATTAATTTTACGAGATCTGAATCGGAAATTTATAACTAAGGATTTCTATTATAGTGTTCCGTCAACTAATGTGACACGCAATTTTCTTCTATCTCTTTCCTCTATAGCAAATGTCAAGGTGGCAAATGCGTGCTGGCGCCCGCTTACATGACCACGAAGGAAAAACAAACAAAAGTCTAAATCATATGTCAAGGTGAGAACGGAGGAGGTATTTGAATGTGATAAAGGAGAGCGCAGCGGACGTCGAGAGGGAGCTGATTCCAGGCGAGAGGGGCGGCGACGAGGAATGATCGGCGATCGTAGTTATTAGAGTAATTGGGAATGAAGAGTAAGAGGGAATTATGGGAACGCAGTGATATAGAGGTGGGGCGAGTGTCGTCTAAGAAAGGAAGGTTGATGAACGATAGGGAGCAGAGAGCGATGAGACGAAAACATTCCGAGAAGGCGGAGTTGTATGTGGATGGTGAGCCAGGAAAGTTGTGCAATATATGTGGATGTGTGGTCAAAGCGACGGAGACGTAGGAGCACCCGAACGACGGAGTTGATGATGCGTCGTAGGGTAGGATGATGGATTTTGGAGAATTGGCGAAAAGGCTAAGGCAGTAATCGATTTTAGGGAAAAGAAGCGATTAAAGAAGATACATACAAGAACGTAAGTCGATAAGGGAGCGGATACGGCGGATGTCACGGAGGATTAAGTTAGACGAGCTGACCTTGTCGCGGACGAAGGGTTTAAGGGAAAGATGATCATCGAAATGGAATCTTAAGAAAGTGAGATTGTGGACTATGGGGATGATTGATGAGGCAAAATATACATGGAGAGGAGATGTTAGGTTGACGGGGTAGGATCCACATTATTTTGGATTTAGAGCGATATGAAGATGGGAGAGACGTTTGTAGATAGAAAGAGAGTTTGAAGCAGAAATGACGATATCGTGTATGAGATGGGCTAGTGCCTGGCCGGTCCCAAGCCCGTTAAGAAAGGAATGATAGTATAAATAAGACAAGTGTTTCAATTATACGTAACGAACGGACTGAATGAACCGACTAAATGAACATACTAAACGAACGGTCTTAACGAACGGTCTGAACAAACGGACTGAACGAACTGACTGTGCAACAACTGTGAATGTGCTTACATCGGTCAAACAAATCAGACACTCAATGAACGCATATATCAACACCGCTATGCCCTCAAACGATGTGTTACGTCATCAGCCATTACAAATCATGTTCTTCAAACAGGTCACGTTATTGGATTTGATCAAATTTCATGCATGTCAAAGGAAGACGACCTGTGCAGACGTTTGGTCAAAAAATCCATATATAGCTACGCAAAATCCATTGATGGCTAACAACAAAGCAATTGGAATTTAAAATTATCAATTACCAACGAAACGGGAATCACTTATATAATTCTTCCTGATTGCTTTTTATTATATATACGGCGTGTCGATTGAAAATGTTTCAATTTGAAAATGATCTAAACGATCATAAGCTTATTAACAAAATAAATTTCATTGTTTCCTTGAGTCTATAGTAATTCCAGCAATATGCATAATAATCCACCAGACTTAAATGAAATTCTATTGTATTAGCATGTGTAATAACGTGCTCGTAATTCTTTTAATGCTAATGTCATTATGCAACAATGCACATGATATTAATGATGATTAATATATTTGTAATAACGTGCTGGAAATATTAACGAATTATATTGTATATGAACGAATTATACTATCATATAATTAATCGTATAAACCTTCCAACTTAACGATACTGAAATATCACAAAGTATACAATTTTTTTACTATCATATAGTTCATATATTTCACGAAATTATTCACTTAATATAAAGTTTTATACAATTATCTAATCAAAAAGGTATACGGAAAAGTTGATACGGAAACAAGAAAGTTTAACATTTAGATTTCAATATTTTGTAGGCTGTAGCTATCATATAAAATACAAAAATTCAATTAATTCTAATATGTTAAATCTCTTTCAACTTTTTTCTTTCTCACTTACAACAGAAATCAATATTTAATATTTTAACAACTGAATACAACTATAAAAAATGTAAAACTGGATGGCAGGTGAGATTTTGAAATCAGATGCATGCATATTTTGGTCATCATTACCGTATTGTCAATTCGAAGCGAGTGAAGAAAAATGTGAAGATGTCATCTTGCATATCTAAAATGTAGAAATCAAATGTATTGGTATTTTAATATGTTGTATCGATCACTCATTATATACTTGCGAAATGTAGTTTGAATCGTTTTAATTGGAGCTTTCGACTAAACGGTCCTTGTCAACAGATAAAAAATCAAACATAATTTTTTATCTGTTGACAAGGATTGTTTGGTCGAAAGCTCCAATAAAAACGATTCAAACTTTATTTCGCAAGTCTATAATGAGTGATCGATACAACAATCTAATCAAGGACTTGCACGCAACTATGTCGAATTTTAATATGTCTAATAATCATTTTCATAAGTATTATACATGAATTACATAACTAATCAATATAAATTAAATAATATAATTTATATAATATACTATAATTTACTGAAAAATAAATAATAATTTACTGAAAAAACAATAAATAATTATAAAAAAATATATAATAAATATTTATTACTTTCGAATAATCTCCTGAAACAATTTAATTAAAATTTTATTAATCTAAATGGCATGTTGCTGTTTGTTTCACTACTTGATGGTTGATCGTCGCTGTCAAGATGAAATCAGTGTATCATTTCTAGTTCAATAAATAAAATGCTCGATTTTATCTAATTGAGTGTAATTAATTTATTTATACTCTCCATTTAAAAAGTTAATTAAAAGCAATTCTTATTGAAAAATTGTACATGTGTTGGTTCAACTTCATCTAAAAACTAGGCTTGCCTTGGAATCACTGTTGATTTAGTCTTATGGGCACAAATGTTTAGAAAGCAACACTAACGGTTATGATCTATGATTACATTAATATATGTTTTGCAGTTATTATCTTCTTTGTATTTTGGTTTCTTGTCTTATATTGAACTAATTTTAATTTGTATTTGATTTTATTTACATTTATTTTATTATCTTTCCATTTTATTATTTACCTTTTTATCTGTATTGCACAGATAAACAAGATTTACATAATTTAAAGGAAAACAATCACTTGTTATTAAATCACTTGTCCTTCTAGCGATCGCCCCATTTCACTACTCCCTACTCTTTCAAAGCTCTTAGAACGCCTCATTTTAATACAGATCAACGCTTATCTCTCCTCATCCAATCTGTACACTCCTTTCCAATCTGCTTTTCGCTCCAATCACTCCACAGAAATCGCCTACATGAAAGTTACAACGACTTACCTTTTTCTCTAGACAAGGCTCTATATAGTGTTCTCATCTCCCTCGACCTCTCCTCCGCATTTGACATTGTCGACCACTCCGTCCTCCTTTCTCGCCTTCGTTATGATTACGGCTTTTCTTCCTCCTCCGTACCATGGTTTGCCTCATATCTATCCGACCGTTTCTTTCGCATCTGTTTTAATTCATCACCATTCCCTTCCATCCCCATTTTTTGCGGCGTCCCACAAGGTTCAGTCCTAGGTCCCCTGCTTTTCTCTCTTCTGCTTGGCGATCTCTCTCCGTTTATCAAACCTTACTCCTTTAACGTCATGCAATACGCTGTTGAAATCCTCATCAATGCTCATTCACCCCCACATCGCATACACGATATCGGCATTTCTGTCTCGAACTATCTTTCTTCTATCTACAAACGTCTCTCCAATCTCCATCTAGTTCTAAACCTCGACAAGTTCAAAATGATGTAGATCCTCCCCCGTAAACCAAACATATCTTCTCCTACTGTATATTTTGCCTCATCGATCATCTCATAGTACACAATCTCACTTCCCTAGCCTCCCATTTCGTTGATCACCTTAACAATTCATCCGCAACAAGATCCGCTCGTCTAGCTTAATTCTCCGTGACATCCGCCGTATCCTCCCCCTTATCGACTTCCGTTCTTGTATGTCTCTACTTTCATCGCGTCTTTTCCCTAAAATCGATTACTGCCTTAGCCTTTTCGCTAATTCTCCAAACTACATCATCCTACCCCTACAACGATTTATCAACTCCGCCGTTCGAGTGCTCTTTCGTCTCTGTCGCTTCGACCACAAATCCACATATATTGCCCTGCTTTCCTGGCCCACCATCCATATCCGCATCAAACTCCGCCTTCTTCTCGTAACTTTTCGTCTCATCGCTGTCGGCTCCTCATCGTTCATCAATCTTCCTTTCTTAGACGATACTCGCCCCACCTCGCTACCGTTGCGTTCCCGTCATACCCTCTTACTCCACGTTCCCAATTAATCCAACAACTATGGTCTCCGATCCTTACTCGTCGCCGCCTCACTCGCCTGGAATCAACTCTCTCTCGACGTCCGCCGCGCTCCTTCTTTTATCACATTTAAACACCTCCTCCGTTCACACCTCGACACATGATTTATATTTTTGTTTTTGTTGTGGTCATGTAAGTGTGCGCTGGCACGCATTTGCCACTTTAAATAAATATTTTTTTGTTATACAATTTTTAATAAAGTAAGGACGAGCTTATAGGCTTAAAACGTTGTTTGATGAAATGACCAAGGTTTTGAGTGTTGCTATAGGATTTAGATTAGTCTTTAAATTAAAAATTCTGGAGACAAATTCTAGCTGCATAGAATTTGTCCTTAATATTCAGCATAAAAAATATACAACGTGATATGTAACTTGTATGTTTAACTTAAAGACCTACGTGTATTTATATTCATTTAGAGCTCATAAGCAATATTATACTTGCATAAATTTACATATCATAAACTGCATAACAACGTTTATCGAATAAACCGACTTTATAATTTGCATTTTTAAATATATTGCTAGAAAATCGCTAAAGAAATAAGCGAATAATTACCTTAATTATTAAAGTTAACCTAATAAGTTATTTATTAATGCCCAATGCAGCCTATCGGCTTGGGGTGATTTTTCTTATGTCGAAAATTTTGAATACGGTTCTCTGATTAGATCTAGCGCTCACTCGACTCTTTTAAAAGACTTGCTCGCATCAAAATCACCTATAAAACCTATTGCTACGACGAATGTTTTCAGAATTAATTATAACGTAGTTCGCAGTTTAATTTCACACATATGTGGGCTTAATTATTTGACAGTTAGAGCTCAAGAGGCTTGGGATTACTTCAAGAAAAGTTATAAGTGTTCAAGTTAACTATAATTTTTCCTGTCAGTTCCAGATTTGTCCTATCAGTTCCGCTCTCTACGCTCGCGGATTGAGCTTAATCTCTCAATAGAAGATCATGCCTAAAAAGGCCTAATTTCGAATACATGTTGCTGATAACCCATCTTCTACATCGGAATGCAATGATCGTTATACAAGTTTGGGAGTTGGATGCGATTGTAAAGATTGTGACGGATAGACCCTTGTTCGAGTTAAAATATCTGGACGTTCGATATATCAAAGTAAACCGTTTACATGTGATTCTTGTGCATCACCAAAACTTTCACAGCTAGCCTGCTCATCCACTTTTGTCTCCCATTCGACTACTCAGACCGATACTGTTTTTGACGTTTCCCTCACATCAACACCTAACTTCGCATCTTATAATTCTATTCTTGAGCCTTCTCTTACACACACACTCCTCGTTCAACTTACGATAAAACTTCCATTCATCATCATCCTAGCAAGACAAACGGTAAAGCTGTTCATCTCTTACCTCCTCTTTCCTATTCCTCCCCTATCTAAATACATCTCATACTTCTTTCTTCGCTTCGTTTACTCCTTACTCTACCTCCCCCGTATCACTTCTCTTTACATCCTACATCTCCGACTCGTAACATTTCCGATCTACCGATTCAACACTCCACGTCTGTTACACATGCTCCAACTTATCTTCATTCTCCATCGAGCACCCTTGTCATTCCCAATTATATCTGCTCTTCTGCCTCTACTCCTACCAGCTCTGTCTGTCCACCACATCCACGTAATTGTTTTCCTTCGCGCGATCGCTGTATTATCATATATAACTTAAGGCATCCCCAATCTGATTCTCCACAATCTCGCCTCGATGATGATGTATCTGCCTTTGCGTTGGGGATAATCGGTCTACTTCGATGCACTTTCATCACACTCAATCAATTGGCCGTACATATGGTAATCTTTGCTCATGTGTTGAGCCGTCTTATATATGCTGCGCCGTGTGTATCCCCAAAATTCAAAAGAACATATTAGTTCAGAGAGGGTACTTCATAGAGCTACCGAGCTAGCAACGCAACTGAAATTTTTGTGGTACCCTGATCGATTAAAAGCACTTAGACTTGAGATTGTCACGTGGACCCGGCGGTACATCGATATGAGTATGGTCTGGCAAATTCTTAATTAATCGGATCATCCACCTCGAGATTGCCTTCATTTGCGCTCATCCAATATCCTTCGAGGCCATGGTTTAACCCTGCTACGTGAAAGGATAAGAAAATCACGAGCTGTTTAATTTGATCGGCGAATTGTATCTCTGTGGAATAGGCTTAGAGAGTCAACAGTATGCAGTAGCAATATCAACGAATTCAAAAAGAAATTACGGATGGAGGATGCCATGGAGAAAGCTGCTTTTCCGTATTTGTGATACTTTTATTATATTTTCTTTTTTTACAGTGAACCAGCCAATTAAGCCATGCTTGTATGTGCTGTTGAAACATTAATAATAACCTGAAAATTTTCTACATAGAAATTTGTTTCTCCTTTTGCAACACGAGATGATAGTTCCTCTTTAGCCTTCGATAACTTTTTGCGTTATGATACATCACGATCTTTCAGCAGTCGAATATTAGACCTTTTGATACGGAACGAGTTTCGCAACATTAAGGAACATTATATTGGTTATGGAAGACAGCTTTGAGTAGTCGGGGTTATTATTTAAAGCATTACGCTTACCTAAGCGGAAAGGAACGACAAGTTAAACATTTTGGACTGTCTTAATGTCACATGATCCAAGTAAATGAGCCAGAATAGACCTCAAACTCTGAATGTCGTCATTCAATAGTGCTTGCGCATTCTCGAAGATAGACTCAGGCACATTAGCCAGAATAACTGAACATCCTCTATTATAAGAAATGGCACCTTATATTTTACGGATGAACAGTAAATAGTATACTTTCTGTTAGAATAAGGAATTACACAATAATTACACTATCGGCCTGATCTTAAGTGAGGCAAATCAGCGCATGGTCCAGGAAATTGAATTAGGTCTAGGGAAGGAAGATCTAGTGTTTGCATCGAGTAGCGCAACGAGGGATAAATCGGTGATGATGAACATTGAGAGTATGAACTTTTCAGGTAGGATCGAGCGGTCTTTCGTAAAGATATGCGCATTTAACCATTTAGCTCGATCATATGCTCATCAAACTGCTAACTCCACATTCGACTACCATTCACATCGCAATATGTCTAAATATGAAGAGCGCGTGACACTCGTAGATGAAATATTTGTATTAGTTTTTGTGTCAACGACTACATTAATTGGGAGAGAATCGGATGCCCTACTGAGGAAAGCTGCACTAATTATCGCTATCAAAAACGGACAATCATACGCATCCAACATAAGAAAACATTTTTAATGTAAAAAGAACAGTATCTGCGATTACTCAAATAGAAAAATTAGGAACTGTATTATTTTAAGAAATTATAATTTTATGTATGATTGCATTGCCTAGTCTAAGACTTAGAATTCAAATTAAGGCTCATTTGAGGAAACTTATGTTTATGCAATTAATATTGATAATAAATACTAAACCCATAATCTTCTTACATTTCAAATATATAGTTATTACAGGAACAAAAAAGCAGAAATTATCCTTTAGTTGATAAAAATTCTATATTTTGATATCTCCTGCTATCATCAGGATTACAATAAAATGTTTCACTAAAATGTTCAATAAAATGAACATTTTATTCAAAAAAATGTAAAACATTTTATTGTAATCCTGATCATAGCAAGAGCTATCGAAATATAGAATTTTTTTATCAAATAAAGGAATATTTCTGCTTCTTTGTTCGTGTAAAATTTTATAGATGGTAATCCTTTATATTTCTTGTTATAAACAATGACCAATGAGGCTTTATTGAACAATCTAAAAAACAGATTAATGTTAGTATTTATCACAATCTTCCCTCGTTACATAGTCTTAAAGATACTTGGGTTGTGTCTTTCACGGGTGGGATAGCTTCGACACTGTTTTGTTTTCGATTTCAATAACCTGGACATCTGAATTGTTAATTGCTATATCCGGATCTTCTGAAGCAGACGAGGGTGTAAAAACATCATTGTCTTGTAACTCAACAGTCTCCATAGGATCATTTGAATCCGGCAAGTATGCATTATCCTGCGGTAGGGGTGCGAGATGTCTTGTAGAAATGTTAGTTATTCGTCCACCATCGAAATGAATTGTAGCGTATTTATCGTTAGCTTCAATGTCTTACTTCCTCGTTGGCGTCAGTATTTTGAATCTCTATTATGTTTCTCGGTATTTTCTTTTAAGTAGAAATTCGGGGCACATCAATGCTTGTTATTTTTGTATAAATGTTGCAAACCCGGGGAAAAAAGAAAAATTGTGAAACATTTAATTGTAATCCTGATGATAGCAGAAACTATCGAAATATAGAATTTTTATCAAATAAAGGATAATTTCTGCTTCTTTGTTCCTGTCATAACTATATGTGTTATAAACAATGACCAATGAAACTTCAATTATTATTTATAATTGAAGATATTTCAGTCATCCATTTCCTCGAATTGAGCAATGCTAATTGCTAAGAATCAATGAAAATCAAAGACCAAAGGAATTATTCAATATTTCAATGTCAACTACCATCATAAGGATATTTTCTTATCATAAGGATAAGAAAATTGTTATATTTATGTACATTAAAATAATATAAACATGTATTTATATGCTGTGCTCGCTACAAAATTGATAATAGAAAAATACACAACAAAAGAAAGCGATCAAAAAGTAAAAACATCACAATAAAGCAAAACAAATCATTAATATATATGAAAAATTAATTAATCTTAAATTCGGAAAAAAGATATGTTATAATAACTATAATGCCTATCTAGCAAAAATTAAACCATCAAGTAAATATAAATATATGGATAAAATTGAATTAATAGAATCTTTAAATATTTAAATAAATCAAAATTATTTAAAAGTAGGGACATCTATATTTAGACAAGTAAAAAGTGTTCCAATGGGTGGTAATAGTAGCCTAATTATAGCTGACTTGTTTTTAAGCTTTATAGAATATGAATTTGTTTATAACTGTTTAAAAAAATTTAAATTATATAAAGATATGAAATATATGTTTCGATATATTGATGATATATGTGTATTTAATTCTAATAATTTTTATTCAATTAGTGAGCACATTTATCCAGAAAGCCTTATTCTTAACAAAACCAATATTAATGATAAAGAAGGTGTATATCTAGATATGAACATTAAATTAACATTAACTAAAACTACTTATTAATTTATATCGTAAAGATGACATATTTAAATTTACAAGAAACATATTTTTGCATGAGCATTCATTCATACCATATAATATAAAATATAAATACATTAAATAATGAAATTTTAAGAATTGCAACAATATGTGATGATATTGGCTTTCTTCAAAATCATTTAAATAATTTAATAGATACATATTTTAAACTAGGTTACTATAAAAATAACATCAAGCAGAAAATAGTAAAATATATAAATCAACACATTGATATTAAAAATAAATTTAAAATCATTTATGTAAAATTTATATAAATGGATAATAAATAATACACTTTGTATTATAATATAATACTATATAATAAAATTTTATCAGAAGAAATACGTCATTAGCAAGTTTTTGGCCACCCCCTGCTATGCTGGGTCGAGGAATATGGGTCCGAAAACTGATAGCATATCAGTTCTACCTGATGACCTCTAATCCTAATTATCATACAACGTCTGTAATTTATTAGTCAATTCATAAAAATGACTTTTATTTTAAATTTCAATTTTTTATTTTTATATAAATTATTAAAATCTTATAACAATTATTATTATTTAATTATAAAATTTTGATTTAGCATTATTATGTTTAAAAATTTGATTTATTTTAACGTGGCAAATGCGTGCCAGCGCACGCTTACATGACCACAACAATACAAAACCTTGAATCAGGTGTCGAGAAGGTGTGAACGAAGGAGGGGTTTGAATGTGATAAAGGAGGAAGCGCGGCGGACGACGAGAGGGAGTTGATTCCAGGCGAGCGAGGCGGCGACGAGGAAGGATCGGTGACCGTAGTTGTTGGAGTAATTAGGAACGTGGAGTAAGAGGAAATGACGAAAATTCAGCGATAGCCGGGTGGGGCTAGTGTGGTCTAATAAAGGAAGGTTGATGAACGATGGGGAGCTGACAGCGATGAGACGAAAAGTTATGAGAATAAGGCATAATTTGATGCGGATGTGGATGATGGGCCAGGATAGTTGGGCAAAATATGTGGAGGTGTGGTTGAAGCGACGGAGACGAAAGAGCACTCATACGGCGGGGTTAATTATTCGTTGTAGGGGTAGGATGATGGATTTTGGAGAATTGGTGAAAAGGTTAAGGCAGTAATTGATTTTAGGGAAAAGAAGCGATGAAAGAAGAGACATACAAGAACGGAAGTCAATAAGGGGGCGGATACGGCGGATGTCACGGAGAATTAAGTTAGATGAGCGGACCTTGTCACGGACGAAGGGTTTAAGGGAAAGGTGATCATCGAAATGGAAGCCTAAGAAAGTGAGATTGTTGACTATGGGGATGATCGATGAGGCAAAATATACAATGGGAGGAGATATGTTTGGTTTACGGGGAAGGATCCACATTATTTTAGACATGTCGGGGTTTAGAACGAGATAAGATTGGAAATACGTTTGTAGATAGAATAAAGACAGTTTGAAGCAGAAATGACGATATCGTGTATGCGATGTGCGGGTGCATGAGCATAGATTAGAATGTCATCTTCGTATTGCATGACGTTAAAGGAGTAAGGTTTGATAAATGGAGAGAGATCGGCAAGCAAAAGAGAGAAAAGCAGGATACTAGGACTGAACCTTGTGGAACCCCGCAAAAAATAGGGATGGGAGGGGAGGATGATGAATTAGAACAGACGCGAAAGGAACGGTCGGATAGATATGAGGCGAACCAAGCTACGGAGGAGGAAGAAAAGCCGTAATCATAACGAAGGCGAGAAAGGAGGACGGAGTGGTCGACAATGTCGAATGCGGAGGAGAGGTCCAGGGAGATGAGAACACTATATAGAGCCCTGTCTCGAGAAATGAGTAAGTCGTTGTAACTTTCATGTAGGCGATTTCTGTGGAAAGATTAGAGTGGAAAGCGAATTAGAAAATAGGGTACAGATTGGATGAGGAGATATAAGCGTTGATCTGTATTAAGATGATGCGTTCTAAGAGCTTAGAAAGAGTAGGGAGTAGTGAAATGGGGCGATATCTTGGAGGAAGGGAGGGGTCGAGCGATTGTTTCTTAAGGAGGTGACGAACGATTGCGGATTTCCAGTGTGAAGGGAAGATACGACTGCGGATGGATGAGTTAAACAATGTTGTGAGAAATGGGGATATCGATAAGCATATAGATTTTAATATGGGAGTAGTCAGGGGATCGGTAGGTGAGGTTTTGTTGGCAAGGACATGAGGACAGATGATACTTCTGTAGGTAAGACAGGGAGACGATGGAAGAATTCCGGAAGGATGTGGCTAGACTGGGCAGAGTGGGATAGGATGGAGACCGGTGTGTGAGAGAGCAACGTGTATACTTTAGTCTGGAGAAATGACAAATAATCATTGGCATTGATGTTGCACGACGAAGAGGAGCGAGCAAGGATTGATTTAAAAGTATGCCAGAGAGTCTTAGTGTTTAAGCAAAGCGCTCCCGTAAAGGAAAACGACTGACGTGAATAGGTGAAATCACGATAGAAGAGCTGGCAGTTGAGGATTTGGAGGGATTTGGTTTGACGACGGGAGATATAGAGGATAATGATAATAAAGAGGGTGGCAAGCGATTTGAAGAAAAGGTTATGAGTGGAAGGATAGTGGAGGTTGGTGGAGGTGATTTTGATTGATGGATGCAAGTTATTGAGAAGCGAGACGGGAAGGACGGGACGTGGGGTGTCGGTGAGTGAAGATGACATGGAATTGGAAGTGTATATGGTGGCAGGGTCGGTGGGTGGAGAAAGGACATTAGAAACGACGGGGGTAGTTTGAGTTGACGTGTTGGATGTTGATATGTGCTTATTTGAAAGGTTGCATATTAGTTTGTTGGCACAAAAACCACATACGAAGTCTTCTTTAGCCTTATTCTTGTCGCAGGTGATTGTTGTCCAGACGCTGCAGTCGTGTATCGAGCACTGTACTTGCAGTTGTCCATAGTTAATGTCGGTCGTAGTTGTTTTCTTACGTCCTCCCATAAACGATGGTTGTCGTCGACGGTTGTCGTCGATGGTTGTCGTCGATGTTGTCGTCGATGATTGTCGTCGATGGTTGTCATTGTTAGATGTTTGTAACTTTTTGTATTTATTATTTAACCACTAGGACTTAAAAATCTCAACTTAAAAAAAGTTGAGATCTAAAGTAAATACAATCTAATATACATACAACATTAACGAAACAACAGCAGAAAATCTACGAATAGTTGAGAATGCAGATTTCTTGCCTTTAATTATCTTAACGGTTGGAGGTTTTGGAAAGACAACTGATAAATTGTCACTCCGATCCCATCTGAACAATTTAACTGCTTGACTTTCTCATTTTTGTTTGTGGACTTGTAAGCGTACAGCTTGTACGCATTTGCCACATTAAATAAATTTGTATTGTATTATAAATTATTGAAATGGATTGCCTAGAAAAAAAGTGAGAATAAAAATGACCAATATGCCCAAATTATTCGCAGATCTCGGAATATGATATCCACTGTAATCGCGAAGACGGTTTCGATGACAATAAGGGAAAAATTATTTGTCAGACGATACTCATATACTTTACGCGCAGATATCAATACTACGAATAATTGATATAATGAAGAAACAACTTAGCGAGAGAAATTTCAAAGTCTGAACAAAAAACAATTTTACGGGATCCGTTTGAGGATCACCCTCAATATGTAAATTTTATTATTATTAAATGGCTCAATCAAATTGATAACGTTAATGTTTTGTTTTATATGATGTTTTTACTGTTTGATCGCTTTCTTTTGTTGTATTTTTTCTTACTTTTATCAATTTTGTAGCTAGGCACAGCACAAATTCATGTATATATTATTGAAATGTACAAAACTGTAAAAATTTCTTGTTCCTGTTGATGACAGTTTTCATTGAAATATTGAATAATTCTTTTGTCTGATTTTATTTGGTTATTATTATACATTCAACAACATACGAGCATTAGCTCAAATAGCTGGCTCACAATAAGTTCGTAAATAAATTAATTAGTTTTTAAAATAAGGAAATGCAACACGAAACATTGCTTGATCCATTCGTAGTCTTCTTTTAAAAGCACTAAGTGAACTGCATCCAACGGTGTCTGCATCAAGGTTGTTCCACAGCTCAACAATTCTTCTATCAAATTGCATCGCGCCCAATTTCTGTACTCTGTTTCTTCGAATAGTTAAAGAATGACCGCGAAGAACATTTGAACAACGTAGTTGAACCCTACTCCGAAGAGGGTGATGAGGACGTTGGAATAAATGCCAAACAAGGCACATATCCATGTACCGACGGGTCCATGTGACGGTCTCAAGTCCTAATGATCTCAGTCTGTCTTCATAAGGCAGCGACGCCAACGTTGATGCTAGCTTTGTTGCCCTGCGAAGTACCCTCTCTGATTTCTTATGTTCATGCACAGTACGTGGGTATACAACCGGAGCTGCATATAAAAGTCTACTCAATACATGTGCTAAAATCAGAGGCCGAAGAGCAGTCGGATTAACGCGAACAAACGCGCGTCGAATCATACCTATCATTTTATTGGAGTTGGCACAAGCTTGATCAGTGTGCTTTTTGGTTGATAAATTAGAGGTAACCCATACTCCTAAATCTTTGTAACTATCGACACTTTCCACAATACAGTCCTTATATGTGTAACAAGCTGATGTTAGTTGCTTGCGAGCATTACCAATAATACGCATGTGTTTGCATTTCGAAACATTTATCACAAGCTTGTTTAACGCCGCCCACAACTCCAAATTATCTATGTCAGTTTGCAAATTATCAACATCCTCACATGAATGAATGGGCCGCCATATTTTTAAGTCATCTGCATACAAACATGATCGAGAGCGAATGCACCCAGGCAAATCGTTAACATAAATGCTGAATAAAAGCGGACCCAAAACTGAACCTTGAGGTACTCCAATATGACATTCTCTAGACACAGACAATGACCAATCGACAAGTACTCGAAAGCAACGATCACGAAGAAATTCTCTAATCCAATCAACTATTATGTTTGGGAGTCCAGTATTGACAAGTTTCTGAAGAAGTAGACCATGATCTACTCTATCAAAAGCTTTAGAAAAGTCGAAGAATATAATGTCTGTATCGATATAATGTGTCTTATTCGCTGTCCAATCAAGATGAGCATCAAGCAAATTTGAAACAGTTGAATAACCCTCCCGAAATCCGTGCTGATTAGGGACTAAAATTTTTCCTACACGAAAAAACTCAACCATGTAGCGATGCACAAACCTCTCCAACACTCTACAGCAAATGCAGGTAATGCTCACCGGCCTATAATTCTCGACGGAAGAGCGATCTCCCTTCTTGAAGTAGGGAAGAACAATTGACTGCTTCCACACATTAGGAAGAGATCTTTCCAAGATTGACTGGCGAAAAATTGCACAGAGAGGAACGCAAATTGAGCCTGCTAATCTGCGCAGATAAACAGAAGGTAGTAAGTCACAACCTCTTGAATTATTTGCTTTTAGACGGCGTAATTCGGAATAGACTTTAGCTGGCGTTATCAAATTGTCAAGGTCCAACTCAAGACACGTGTCAGAGTAAGTGTTCAGCACACTAGATTCCATACAAAAAGTTTGATGTTCATTTGCGGGCTCTACTGAAGTGCAATAGTGTGCCGCAAACTCTTCAGCTAGGTCATTCGCAGAAATGTCATAGAAGTAGTGACAAATCGAAGAATCAACAGCTCCCCTGCTTGATAGGTACTGAAAAAGGACCTTTAAATCGTATTTACACTTGTTAGCTAATGCATTCTCAAATGCACACCGCTTCTTTCTCTTCAATGAATTGAATAAATTTCTTGCCTGTTTAAAAACATCATAACTACACTCCCCAACTTTGTAGCGATTGAAGATCAAATTACGAGTCCTCAATGCTGAACGTAACTCAGAATCGAACCAGGGAGAATCTTTTCGACGTGTCCTGCTTCTAAGTGGAGAGAATAAAATAAGCAGCGACTCTAAGGTTCTCTGAAAGTAATTTTACGCGCCGTGTACTCCAACAACAGCGGGATCTGGCCAGGTAGCTGTTGAAAGTATTGACTTAATTGCACGTGTGTTGGTTTTGAAAGCATTAACCACTTGATTTTCACGCGGACCTCGAGTATCTTCTTGAAACCTTAACCTAATGATCAATACGCAATGATCAGACATACCGATCGGGGCATCATAACGGATAGCGTTAATAATCTCACTGTTCGAAGATAAACATACATCTAATAGAGATCTACTGTCACTAGCAAAACGAGTGTAATTTTGAACATGCTGAGTTAAACCACAATAGATGATACACTCCAGAAGGTCATAGGAAGCATGGTCACAAGTAGGAAAAGCCGTATACGAATTCCAATCAACCGAAGGCATATTCAAGTCACCAAGTATTAAAACATTGGAGGTACCTTTAGAATAAAGTTCTACTTCCCCAATCAGTTTATCTGTGACGGCCAAGGGTGAACGATATACTACCCCCAGAACAAGCGGAGCGGTATGCATGAATTTTACCCGACACCACAAACTTTCGACTTTATTAGAAGAAGAAGTGCTAAGAATAGTTACTTTCACATCGTTGCTCACATAAAGAATAACACCTCCACCTCTTCCACTTTTACGATCACTGCGGAAAACCAGATAACCAGGGATGGAGACTTCATTATCAATAATATCACTATATAGCCATGATTCTGTGATAGCGAGTAATTTAGGACGAATTAACTGAACTCTATATCTCAGTTCATCTATCTTCGATATAAGACTGCGAACATTACCATGGAGTATTTCACAATGCCCCAACATACCTCTGGGAGTATTCCTATCACCCCTTACACATCCAAATAACCCGGACGCTAAACCATTTAGACTCTGATAGGCAGAGTAGACGAGCCCGTTTCGATTACAGAATGCACGCGAGGCGACATGACTAGTGGGCTCCAACTCAGCCAAGTGCGTCGCTTCACAATCTGAAAATTTTTCACATAGAGATTTGTTTCTCCTTTAGCAACACGAGATGATAGTTCTTTTTTAACCTTCGATAATTTTTTTCGTTCTGATACATCAAGATCTTTCAGCAGTCGAATATTAGACCCTTTGAGACGGAACGAGTTTCTCAACATTAAGGTAGCATGAAGTTGGTTATGGAAGACAGCTTTGAGTAGTCGGGGTTTATTATTTAAAGCATTACGCTTACCTAGACGGAAAAGAGCGATAAGTTTAACTTTTTGGACTGTCTATATCTTATAAATTAACATCATTAATAATATTTTATTATGTAAAAATTTAATATAAAAGGCTGCTTATTATACATTTAGCTGTTCATGCAATGTCATACAAGAGAGGTAGTTTATTAACCATACATCACATGATATTCGCGATCTTGTATCAAAGGTAGTGACAGACGTGCTCTCTGGGGTCACCACTAAGCCAAATCTATCTGGCGCTCCTGACGCAATAAGTTTCGGCAATGACACGATAACTTGAAGATCAGATGCGTGTCCTGATATTATGTGCATTGATTGTTCGGTGGAAGGATAGAGCGTACGTCTTTTGACGTGTGCATTTTTAACGAAGAAAGTCGTTAAAAATGAGCTTAAACAAAGCTTAAAAAAAGCTTAAAAAAAGTTTGAGATAAAATAACATACAATTTTTCCTGTCAGTTCCGCTCGCGTATTGATATAGCTCGCGTATTTGATATATTTGGTTTCTGATAAACATACACAAATTACAATTATATACTTCTGACCTTATATTACAACTGACCGCTTTGGTGTTTACGAAAATATTAATCTAATATACATACAACGAGGAGAATAAAATCACGAATCAAACGACTATATACAAATGGGTCGGAAAAAACAAAAGTCTCAAGTTCCCAACCATGTTGCGTCCAACACCGATGTTAGAGATGTTTCCAATGGATCTGAACAACAAGTCCTTTGCTCAAACAATGATTGTCACACGTGGGTAAGTATTTGGACTTCTGAATCCCAGGCATCTTGCCTTGCAGACAACGAATTCTACTGTGGCTAATGTTCGGCTAAGATGATAAATACGATGAAGAGTGAAATAGAGAGTCTCAAGACAAATATATTGAAACTATCTGGCAATGCAGCGATGTCCACACATGCCTCTTCGTATTGTAATAAGTCTCAACCTCGATGCCCAATTCTCCCGCATTCGATTGCCTCTAAGAATGCCAAATCTCCCATCTCTTCTACAGGTATTACTATACATCCTTCAATTTTGCCCAATCAATCAGCTCAATCTTCTGATGTTACCGTTATTGACCATTTGCAACCCAGTATTTCTTTTGTCGTATCAGATAAATCACCTTACATTTCTACCCCTCATTGCGTTTCTACGTCATCATCAGATAATCCATTATCAGATAATCTGAAGGAGCCGCAAATTGTATCGCAGCAAGATGGATTTTGTCAAGTTTATGATAAATCTACCGATACAGTGACGGAGCCGCAAATTGTTACAACTAATGTATGTTCACTCCCCGACACCCCACGTCCCGTCCTTCCTGTCTCGTTTCTCAATAACTTGCATCCATCAATCAAAATCACCTCCACCAGCCTCCACTATCCTTCCACTCATAACCTTTCCTCACATCGCTTGCCACCCGCTTTATTATCATTATCCTCTATGTCTCCCGTCGTCAAACCAAATCCCTCCAAATCATCAACTGCCAGCTCTTCTATCGTGATCTCACCTACTCACGTCAGTCGTCCTCCTTTACGGAAGCGCTTTGCTTCTCGCGATCGTTGCGTCATTGTTACTAATATCACGCCTTCTAACTCCTTATCTCAACAAGCACGTCTGGACCACGATGTTTCCGCCTTCAGATCCATCCTCTCGTCTATTGTTCCTGCGGATAAACCATCCTTTTTCAAGGACATTTCTCCTGTCGCATTCATCCGTCTAAACAAATCTTCTCAATCTAATCCTTCCCAGCCCCCTCTCCTAAAAATTGTTTTCAAGCATAGCTCTCACGCGTCTTCTGTCCTCTCCCAATGATTCAAACTCATGTCCTCTTCAGCCACTCGCATTTTCCCCGATCGCATACCCTCCGAAATCGCTCAAATCTCTTCAGCCCGCAGAAGTATCATCTGTCCTCATGTCCTTGCCCAACAAAACCTCACCTGCCGATCCCCTGCCTACCCACATATTAAAATCTATATGCTTATCGATAACCCAATTTCTCACAACTTTGTTTAACTCGTCCATCCGCTGTCGTATATTCCCTTCACACTGGAAATCCGCAATCGTTCGTCCCCTCCTTAAGAAACAATCGCTCGACCCATCCCTTCCTTCTAGCTATCGCCCCATTTCACTACTCCCTACTCTTTCTAAGCTCTTAGAACGCCTCATCTTAATACAAATCAACGCTTATCTCTCCTCATCCAATCTGTACCCTCCTTTCCAATCCGCTTTCCGCTCTAATCACTCGACAGAAATCGCATGCATAAAAGTGTACAACGACTTACTCATTTCTCGAGACAAGGCTCTATATAGTGTTCTCATCTCCCTGGACCTCTCCTCCGCATTCGACATTGTCGACCACTCCGTCCTCCTTTCTCGCCTTCGTTATGATTACGGCTTTTCTTCCTCCTCCGTAGCTTGGTTCGCCTCATATCTATCCGACCGTTCCTTTCGCGTCTGTTCTAATTCATCATCCTCCCCTCCCATCCCTATTTTTTGCGGGGTTCCACAAGGTTCAGTCCTAGGTCCCCTGCTTTTCTCTCTTTTGCTTGGCGATCTCTCTCCATTTATCAAACCTTACTCGTTTAACGTCATGCAATACGCCGATGACATTCTAATCTATGCTCATGCACCCGCACATCGCATACACGACATCGCCATTTCTGCCTCCAACTGTCTCTCTTCTATCTACAAGCGTCTCTCCAATCTCCATCTCGTTCTAAACGCCGAAAAGTCCAAAATAATGTGGATCCTTCCCCGTAAACCAAGTATATCTCCTCCTATTGTATCTTTTGCCTCATCGATCATCCCTGTAGTCCACAATCTCACTTTCTTAGACTTCCATTTCGATGATCACCTTTCCCTTAAACCCTTCGTCCGTGACAAGGTCCGCTCGTCTAACTTAATTCTTCGTGACATCCGCCGTATCCGCCCCCTTATCGACTTCCGTTCTTGTATGTCTCTTCTTTCATCGCTTCTTTTCCCTAAAATCGATTACTGCCTTAGCCTTTTCGCCAATTCTCCAAAATCCATCATCCTACCCCTACAACGAATAATCAACACCGCCGTTCGAGTGCTCTTTCGCCTCCGTCGCTTCGACCACACATCCACATATTTTGCCCAACTCTCCTGGCCCACCATCCACATCCGCATCAAACTCCGCCTTCTTCTCATTACTTTTCGTCTCATCGCTGTCGGCTCCCCATCGTTCATCAACCTTCCTTTCTTAGACGATACTCGCCCCACCTCGCTATCGCTTCGTTCCTGTCATACCCTCTTACTCCACGTTCCTAATTACTCCAACAACTACGGTCTCCGATCCTTCCTCGTCGCCGCCTCACTCGCCTGGAATCAACTCCCTCTCGACGTCCGCCGCGCTCCCTCATTTATCACATTCAAACACCTCCTCCGTTCACACCTTCTCGACGCCTGATTCACAGTTTTGTTTTTGTTGTGGTCATGTAAGCGTGCGCTGGCACGCATTTGCCACGTTAAAATAAATCTTTTTTTTAAGTCAATCCTATATATCTCGATCGTCGGTTGCGTGCTTTAAATATCATGGGCAACGATAGCGAACAAGTACGAGGAAATAATACTAGAGGTTGATCACATTTCCTTCTGCCCACTAGTGTTTGCGTCGACGGTTGGTGAAGGCAGAACAGCAAATATAACTATCCTCACGAAAATTGGACTTTCTCTTACCAGTTCGATATCACAATCAAATCAGCTAACTGAGTCTACGTATTTATTATAATTATAAAATTAAAAAAATAAATAAAAATAAATAACTGAGTATACGTATTTAATATAATTATAAAATTAAAAAATAAATAAAAATAAATAAGTAAATATAAATAAAAATGTTAAATCAATAAATCAAAATTTTAAAATTAGATAATAAATAATTATAAATAATTGTTATAAGATGTATATAACTTATATCAAGTTATATAAAATATAACTTGATATATAACTTAATATATAACTGTACCCGAGAGACGTAACAAGACAATAGCAATTAAAGGCTTTATTCAATACATCTAAAAATACATATAAATAAGTCCATTACAGATCATTCACCCCGACTACATAATCGGAAAAGTATGGCAACACTTTCTTATTTCGCAAAGAACATCTTTGCGCAACTTCCTTTGATGAACTTTAGTTGATCTATCTCGCTTCGCTTCTTTGTAATTGACAATTTGTCGACTGTTGAACGAGATTTTCCACGTAATGTTTCGAGATCAAGTTGTCTTCCTCTTCTAACACAGGAGAGACTCTTTCATCTGGTTTGAGTAGTTCGTATTACTTTGAGTGAGCGGAGGCGTTATGTCATGTTGAACTTGATCTGGACTGCAATTTAATAGAGGGTTGCTACTAGGACATCTTGATAAATATCTGGTCGATATCGTATCCTCAGTTCCGTTCTGTCTTTAAACTATAGCATAGTGGTCGTTTGCATGTATTAACTTTACTTTTTCAACAGGAACTTCGTATTTACTAGTTCGATTGAATCGCTTAATAAATACTTCGTCGGAGTAAGAGACACAGTATTCCATGCAGCCGAGTCAGCAGGTTTACATGTTGAGCGTGAAGTTTTGAATCTTGTCAGGGGTTTAAGAGAACGGCCAGCTGATATCCTCCTACACAGCGACCCACCCGAAGCAATTGACTTCGCTATTACAAACCCTCAGCAGTCATCATACTAGAATAAATCAAGCACGGATGCTACTTACGCCGCGGAAGAGTACGCAATCCGCGTTAAAGAACGAAAACACCGACTTACCATGGAGGAAAATAGTTACATTTTTACCCTTCACTTGTTGAGACCTATGGGGTATGGAACGTTCGCGGACTATGTCTAACCCGTAGAATAGCGCGCTACCTTGCAGCTCGTCGAAACATCCCTTATTCACGGGTAGCTGAGGAATTATTTCAGCGTATATCGATCGCGCTAATGAGAGGGAATGTCAAGGCTCTCCTAAAGAGCGTCCCCGATGACGACAACGGCTGGGATGGATTGTCTATTGATTACAGTGAGGATCATCAATATCGACTTTTTGCAATATCAACTGAAACAATACAATCAGTGGAATATTCGCTTTCGATTTTGCTGTCGAGCATCTCGAGAGCCGATTCCTGCTTACGCCATTCAAGAGGAACCATAACCTTAGCATAACCTTACTGTTATTTACAATAACCTTAATACTCTTGTTGACACTAGAATTAGCAATAACTTCGTGGATGAATATGTAGCAAATTTCCTAACACTGAAATGAATATATTGCGATAAACGTGTGTAATTAGCTGAATCCTCCCGTTTCGTTCTTGTACGTCACGCTTGCAATGCTACAATTCATTGTTACAATTCGAGAGCCTGACATCACTTTAGCCGCTTTATACACATCTGATGCAATGCATGCTGATCCGATTACTCTTTTTCCTGATATACCAAACAATCTACATCCCATTTCTACCAAATCTCGTCTCTAAACCCACGAAAATGTCAAGTTCATCAGCACCAAAATATAACTATTGTTGAAGAGAGTCGGTCGCCGTGGAGGGCACAAGCTCTAGTTGTTTTAAATCCAAGAAAAAAACCGCCAATGGTATAGATTATTCTCCTACAATCAACAAATACACTATGTTGGATGCCTAGCCATTACCTAACATTGAAAATTTGATAACAAAGATTGCGTGTAATTCAATTTTTACAACAGTCGACTTGCCAAAAGCATATTATCAGATTCCGCTAATTGAAGAACACGCCGTACACAGTTTGTGAAGCTTGTGGGAAACTTTACCAATACAAACGTATCCATTTGGATTGACCAATGCGGTATCCGTTTTTCAACGATTAATGAATAACATCATTTCTGAGAATCAACTAAGTAAAGTATACGAGTATCTCGACGATGTAATAATTTGCGGTAAGATGGGTGAAGAATACGACAATAGATATCAAAAATTCTGCGAAGTAGCTAATAAGATAATCTTATAGTTAGCTGATTAAAAGACTGCATACAAGAAATACGATTTGAATTTTCTGGGATATCAAATATCTCATGGTAGCCTGACACCAGATCCTGAACGCATAAAGCCTTTAATGAATCATCCCATCTCTCATAATAACAAATTAATGCAACAATTTCTGGGCCTACTAGCATGCTACTCAAAGTGGATTCAATTACTTTTGACAAAGATACATCCATTATTAAAATGTGAAACTAGCCCCCTTCATTAGAAATAATAAGAGTAATTAAAGCATTCAAGAAGGAGATAGCTACCACTCCATTATTTGCATTTACACCTGGAAAGCCACTTATCCTTGAAACTGATGCGTCGTATTCCGCAATTGGTGAGGTTTACATTCAAAACGATAATCCGATCGCATTTTTCTATCACACGTTGCCAAAGACTTCACTACGACAACCAATCATAGAAAAAGGAAAATCAAGCAATCGTTAATGTCATACACCATTGACGACATTTCACGATAATCACCGATCAGAGATCAATGAACTACATGTTTAAACGAGACAATACGAACAAAATAAAAAATGACAAAATCGCTAGTGGCGCTTTGAACTAGCTCCGTATCAATATGACATCCAGTATCGTCCGGGATCAAACAACACAGTTGCTGACGCCATATTTAGAATGACATGTGCTTACACTGTTTATAAACGAATAACGGATCTACAAAAGATACACACTTCGTTATGCCATCCGGGAATTACACGGATGATGCATTATGTTAGGCAACACGATCTTCCCTTCGATAAGACTGATGTCGTCAATATTATTGAGCAATGCAAAACATGTGCCGAATTGAAACTACAATTTTGTAAACGGAAACAATCCCATTTAAAAATTGCAACTCAGACATTCGAACGGCTGAATATAGATTTTAAAGGTCTTTTGAAATCGACGACCCGCAATCGGTATTTACTATGCGTAGTGGACGAATACTCACGATTCCCATTCTCAATTCCATGTTCAGGTGTAGCCTATAGTCGATCAACACCGTACACTCCACGTAGGAATGGACAAGCGGAGCGCTATGTCGGGATAATTTGGAAGACGATACAATTGAAGTTGAAATATGATGGGAAATGGCCGAAACAATGGGAATCAGTACTTTCATCGGCATTATCGTCCATTAGAACATTCATGTGCACCGCGATCAGATACTCGCCTCACGAACGAATGCTTAGCCACAAGCACAATTCCTTAAATCATGCTATCTAACCGCAATAGATGAAAAGTGCAAATACAGTCCTTCTTGCTGAACAGCCATCGTGGAAGAATAGATCTTTTCGACAGGTAAAACAGGTCGGGACAAATAGAAATTATGCCACGGTGAGTGATGATACTCAGCAGGAATTACATGTTTCGATACGAAAGATTGCTCGATTTCCAGAAGCGGATAATAACACGCAAGAACAAAATCAACCTGTCGAATATGCTTCACAGTTTAAAGAATTATGCAGCAATGGCCCCGCCGATCCTATCGACAATAATGAATTGAATCAAAGCGCTCAAAATTTGACTGAAATCAATCCAAATAATGAGTCGTCCGTCAAAATAGCTGATATCAAACCAAATGACCGAGAGTCTCGAGTTAAAAGTAGATCAAAGTACCTGGATTATTATTTCCTATAGAAGAAGAAAGTTTCATGAAATTTCACATAAAAAACATTTATTTTAACGTGGCAAATGCGTGCCAGCGCACGCTTACATGACCACAACAAAAACAAAAATATAAATCATGTGTCGAGGTGTGAACGGAGGAGGTGTTTGAATGTGATAAAAGAAGGAGCGCGGCGGAAGTCGAGAGAGAGAGTTGATTCCAGGCGAGTGAGGCGGCGACGAGGAAGGATCGGAGACCATAGTTGTTGGAGTAATTAGGAACGTGGAGTAAGAGGGTATGACAGGAACGAAGCGATAGCGAGGTGGGGCGAGTATCGTCTAAGAAAGGAAGGTTGATGAACGACGGGGAGCCGACAGCGATGAGACGAAAAGTAACGAGAAGAAGGCGGAGTTTGATGCGGATGTGGATGGTGGGCCAGAAGAGTTGGGCAAAATATGTGGATGTGTGGTCGAAGCGACGGAGACGAAAGAGCACTCGAACGGCGGAGTTGATTAATCGTTGTAGTGGTAGGATGATGTAGTTTGGAGAATTAGCGAAAGGGCTAAGGCAGTAATCGATTTTAGGAAAAGAAGTTATGAAAGAAGATACATACAAAAACGGAAGTCGATAAGTGAGCGGATACTGCGGATGCCACGGAGAATTAAGTTAGACGAGCGGACCTTGTCACGGACGAAGGGTTCAAGGGAAAGGTGATCATCGAAATGGAAGCCTAAGAAAGTGAGATTGTTGACTATGGGGGTGATCGATGAGGCAAAATATACAGTGGGAGGAGATATGTTTGGTTTACGGGGAAGGATCCACATTATTTTAGACATGTCGGGGTTTAGAACGAGATGGAGATTGGAAATACGTTTGTAGATAGAATAAAGACAGTTGGAAGCAGAAATGCCGATATCGTGAATGCGATGTGCGGGTGCATGAACATAGATTAGAATGTCATCGGCGTATTGCATGACGTTAAACGAGTAAGGTTTAATAAACGGAGAGAGATCGCCAAGCAGAAGAGAGAAAAGCAGGGGACCTAGGACTGAACCTTGTGGGACCCCACAAAAAAATAGGGATGGGAGGGGAGGATGATGAATTAGAACAGACGCGAAAGGAACGGTCGGATAGATATGAGGCAAACCATGCTACGGGGGAGGAAGAAAAGCCGTAATCATAACGAATGCGAGAAATGAGGACGGAGTGGTCGACAATGTCGAATGCGGAGGAGAAGTCGAGGGAGATGAGAACACTATATGCGGCCTTGTCTCGAGAAATGAGTAAGTCGTTGTAACTTTCATGTAGGCGATTTCTGTGGAGTGATTAGAGCGGAAAGCGGATTGGAAAGGAGGGTACAGATTAGATGAGGAGATATAAGCGTTGATCTGTATTAAGATGAGGCGTTCTAAGAGCTTAGAAAGAGTATGGAGTAGTGAAATGGGGCGATAGCTAGAAGGAATGGAGATTTCGAGCGATTGTTTCTTAAGGAGGGGACGAACGATTGCGGATTTCCAGTGTGAAGGGAAGATACGACTGCGAATGGACGAGTTAAACGAGGTTGTGAGAAATGGGGATATCGATGAGCATATGGATTTTAATATGTGAGTAGGCAGGGGATCGACATGTTAGGTTTTGTTGGGCAAGGACATGAGGACAGATTAAACTTCGGTATGTGAGACAGGGAGAAGATGAAAGAGTTCCGGAAGGTTAGGCTAGGTGGGGCAGAGTGAGATAGGATGGAGACCGGGGTGTGAGAGAGAGCAACGTGGATACTTTGGTCTGGAAGGTTGACATGAGACCGGTGAAGAGCAAGATAGGAATCACGGTAAGACGGAATGATAGAGCGGAAATCACGTCTGAGAGAGCGGTGATAGACTCGAAAAGCATCACGGAGTCTACGCTTTGAGGGTAGGCACTAGACGTAAAACAATGGAGCACGGTGCAAGCGACGGTGTGCGTGAGGCTTAAAGTACAAGAGAATATCGAGAATGGATTGTGTATAGAGTCGAAAAGAAAGGAGAGATCGTGAGGAGAGGAATATGTGATTGTGAGATAGGATAGAGACGATTTGAGTAAAGTAGAGCGTAGAAGGGATACGTCAAGATTTCTCCAAGGGCGACGTAGGATTGTAAGTGTGCGAGGTGTGTGGTTGTGAGTGAGATCAAGGGTGACGAGAAAGTGATCGGATAGACCAGGATCGAAAAATGACAGTGAGGTGTAGGCAGCAAAATGATCGGGGACAACGATTATGTCGAGTGCCCACCAAGGATATGTGTGGGGGTAGTGGAGATGGGTTTGTATTTATAGTTGGATAAAATGTTGATGAACTGGGGTGGATTCGTTGGAAGAGAGGCGGTCGAGGCAGATGTTGAAGTCGCCTAGAACGATTGAAGTGATGGAGGATAAATTACTGTGGTACAGAAAGTCAGCAAGTTCGGTAAACAATAAGGAGGTATGAGCTGATGAACCAGAACGGTATACAATGGCGAGATCTAGAGTGATCGAGTTAGAAGAGCGACAAGTGAGCAGTTCAAAAGCGCAAAGACTGAAAGGGGAATTGATTTTGCGAATAGACGCGTGGTTACGGACGAATGCGACAATGCCGCCATGATTAGAGAATTTAGAAGGGGATTTTCTAGGGGGCGAGCGGATTCGACTAGTGAGCAATCGGCGCATAGAGAGGTCGTCAGAATCGGAGTGCTAGGAGTTGGTGAGGCAGAAGAGTTCGATGGATTGCTTGGTGAATAGGTTAAGGATTAGATCGGATTTATTGAGAATAAATCTAGTGTTGAGGAAGCCGAGGCGGAAACCGTTTGCGGTGGTGATAGGGGCTAGTTAAGAAGACATATAGGGGAGATGGAGCGCCATCGAATTTTTGGGCGGGTGTGAACAACATGAAAATTTCCGTCGATAATTCGGATGGAGAGAGATGTTTCGCCGTTTTCCTCACGACGGCGTTGAGGTCTGACTGTACAGAAGTAAGGGATGCCACCGGACAGTTGGACGCAACTTGACCACCCGAAAATTCCGGACACATAGGTTGCCCTCACCACTTTCCAGCCGTCTGTGGCAGATGAGAGTTGATCGATTTCGGAGGGTATGCGATCGGGGAAAATGCGAGTGGCTGAAGAGGACATGAGTTTGAATCATTGGGAGAGGACAGAAGACGCGTGAGAGCTATGCTTGAAAACAATTTTTAGGAGAGGGGGCTGGGAAGGATTAGATTGAGAAGATTTGTTTAGACGGATGAATGCGACAGGAGAAATGTCCTTGAAAAAGGATGGTTTATCCGCAGGAACAATAGACGAGATGATGAATCTGAAGGCGGAAACATCGTGGTTCAGACGTGCTTGTGGAGATAAGGAGTTGGAAGGCGTGATATTAGTGACAATGATGCAATGATCGCGAGAAGGAAAGCGCTTTCGTAAAGGAGGACGACTGACGTGAGTAGGTGAGATTACGATAGGAGAGCTGGGAGTTGAGGATATCAAGGGAGTAGGTTTGACAGCGGAAAACAAAGAGGATTTGGTGAAATTCTTATACCTAAGTTATGCTAATTTATATTTGGATCTAGAGAAGACGCTGATGATATTTAACGTAAAGATTTTACATTATTGTTACATTATAAATGTTATATTTTATCGAATATTATAATAATTCGATATTTAATATCATTTGAATTATATTTCACTAATAAATTCCACTAATTCACATCTCCATATTATCACGCGTACTTAGTATCGCATAACGTTATACAAAAAATACAAAGTTATAATCAAAAACCGTTTATTTTGTAGAAAATATTTGTTTTGAATAAACCACTTAATTAAAGCAATTGTCATATTTGGTTAAAAATATTACTTGATTTAAAAGATCCTTTTGAAACTTTTCACACAATATGGTTAATATATTTGGCATGTAGAATATTATTCTTAAGAAGTAGAGTCTCGAGATCATCAACATAAATGTCATCTCCAAGGATGCTAAACAGGGATACCAAATTTCCGATTACCACACCATTTTGATATGCGATAAT
This sequence comes from Pomphorhynchus laevis, assembly GCA_012934845.2. Lineage (NCBI taxonomy): Eukaryota > Metazoa > Acanthocephala > Palaeacanthocephala > Echinorhynchida > Pomphorhynchidae > Pomphorhynchus > Pomphorhynchus laevis. The sequence continues at coordinate 94,816 of WNNJ02000583.1, read as the reverse complement.
TGCCGGACAGCCTTTTTGCCTAAACCTTCTAGACACAATTCCATTGGTAACATCTAATGTACAAAATTTAACTTTGATATACCGCTTTGCTAGTATATCAAGGCAAAGGTTTAAGCACTTTAAAGCGTCGGCGTTTATTTCGATCGAATACACCAAAACAGTAATCACAACGTCCAACTGTTCACGGTCGATCGATGCAGTAAAATTGTCAACAGAAAGTTTTGTCACCACACCAAAACTTGGCATGTTGCTATACTTTCGATGCATTTCATCCAATCTCTGTTGACAGTACCTTTTGAATAATGTGCCATCATCTGTTTTATAGTTGTCGTAATTATCTTCGTCGCGATCCTTATCACTTGCGTTACTATTGACCGCTAATTCACAGGTTAGTGAGATTTTCTTAATGGACTCCAGAGTTTCCTTCTGGATTCTTTCGCTTTCAGTAAAGAGCATTGATTGATACTGGCGTTTATCTTCGATTACACCTTTCGGACCAGTATTTATTGCGGTGGGGTATTTCCTAAAACAATCAACTGTATTGCATGTTTCATCATATGTTCCTGAATCAAATTGCAGGTTACTATCATCGTCACTGTCATCGTAGTAATTATGCGATTTGTAACCCAACAATTTCATTTCTAATTTTGACATTTCGTCCTTTGCTTCAACAAAAACAGTTACAATAAAATAGTTATTCACTGCTGCTAAGACAAATCAATGACCAAAAATCCAAAGATAAGGGATATTGTGGTATTTTTGTATTGCAGAACAAATTATATCACAAAAAGATAAATGTTTTCTAGTTAAGTGCACGCTTTGCATCGTTTGCTGATACAGATAGAGCTATAGGATGCAATGCTAAGTGCAGTTTTTCGCTATATTGATTTTTGTAATATATACTGATAGATTAAGATCGGTTTAATTAGTTTTGCCTAATACCCTATATTTATGGTAAAAATTGTTAAATTGCGTGCGATACTGCATTATATCTGTTATTATATTATAGAGAAAAATAAGAGAAATTGAGAAAATGAATATACGAGAACTTATATATAAAACAAATCAGATTAGCTAACTGAGTATATGCATTTTGTAGTATAAAAAATAATAATAAATAAAATTCAAATAATTAAATAATAAATAATAAGTAATTGCTATATAAGATTTTATATTATTATTAATACAGGTCATAGCCATAAGGCTGTTTTGACCGCTCACATAAAAAACAAATAAATACAAGAAAAAAATCAAAAAAATCGTTCAGTATATATATCAGAACCATGGGTACTGCAGCAACCACCACTCGTTCTCATTTCGAATCCAGTTCTTTATATTGGATTTAAATTCATTGATTGTATGCACCGCAACGACATCAACTGGAAGACGATTCCAAATATTCACCGCTCGATGAGACAGTCGGAAATGACGAGGGTATTTTCCGTGCTCATGTACTACTAGTACTTTCGAGTGCCCTCTACGTCCATCCCGTTCATTGAGTTCAACTCTATTTGCTGGAAAATTTTCATCTTTATTAACTAGTCGATACATAGCTAGAAGGTCGAAAAGAAGGAACCTTTCACGCACTGTCGGCATATTCAAACGTTTTATTCATGCTTCATAGGGAAGATATCGTACCTGAGGACATAATTTCGTAAACCGTCGAAGTATGCGCTCTAATTGATCAAGTTCTGTACGCGTACACGGAAAGACTACTGGCGACACATATTCTAATATCGGTCTTATAAGAGCATTATATAAACGCACAACACAAACGGGAGATAAATCTTTAAAGCAATTTTTGACAATATAGGTCATTTTTCTTGCTGCGTTACGAATCCTATCAGTGTTAGTACGTGTTTTCAGATTGTTTTGAACAATTATACCAAGATCCAGAATGGACTGCGTAGAAACAACAAACTCATAGCCAATAAAATATTCTTGACTCACATTGCTATGACCTAACCTCATATGTGCACACTTTTTGATATTCAATGTAATTCCAGTGTTTAAAGGCCATCAATAAACAATGTTTAGGATATTTTGAAAGTCATTTCGATCCTTGTTGGTTTTAATCAATTTCCATACCTTTACATCGTCGGCAAAAGCTAAAACACTACAATCCTCAATTAAATCTAGTAGCTGATTTATAAATATGTTAAACAACAAGGGTCCTAAGACTGATCCCTGTGGTACTCCTGAGGTGATAGGACGATAAGACGATAGGCATTGACCTACACGAACAGCAAAGGATCTATCTTTAAGAAAATCTTGAATCCAGCTTATAATGGAGCGATTGACTTTATAAGACTCAAGGGTGGAAATTAGCATTTTGTGGGGCACCCTATCAAAAGCCCGACTAAAGTCAAGAAATATTACGTCGATACAGTACCCGTTAGCAACATGTCCAACCCAATCTTCACGAGCATGTAATAAGTTTGTAAGACATGAACGCCGAGAGCGAAATCCATGCTGTGCATTATTGAGAATTCTTAACGAACTCAAATGATCATATATGCGTCTGTTTAGTATGCGCTCAATCACTTTGCATACAACACTAGTTAGACTTATTGCCCTATAGTTATTCGGATCATCTTTTTCACCATTTTTATAAATTGGTACTACAATCGCTTTTTTCCAGGCAGCAGGTAACTTCGAAATGCGCAAGCTCAGCTCAAATATGTAGGCTAATGGCTCAGCCAGAACAGGAGCAAGTAACTTAAGAAGTTGGGGGTGAATATCATCGGGGCCTGCCGCTGATGATCTAGATAACCTAGCCAATTCAACAAAAACCTCATGTGCTGTTATCGTTAAAACTGGAGAACCAATTTCTACCTGTTGTGATGCTGCATCTCCACATATGCTAGAGAAAGCATCTGGTGTCAGCTCAAAAGCGGATGCAAACAATTCTGCCATGCTGTCTGGCGATGTCACTCGAGTGTTACCGTCTCTTAAAGATGAAATTGCTGGTAGCAGAGCTCTGGATCCTTTCACATAAGCCCAAAATTTTTTTGGTTCTGTATCAATTTGTAAAGCTAATTGATCTTCAAAACTTTGCCTTTTTGTAATCTTAAGGCGATTGACGAAATTTCGGAACATTGTATACCGCTTTTTAAAATTATTCTGATGACAGCTTAGTTCAAATAGACGATTCCTATGTTTGAGAGCATATCGCAATTCAGTGTCAAACCAAGGAGGGTATTTAGCTTTACTTTTTGGTAATCTACGGAGTGGTGCAAACTTATCTGCAAGAGCTACTAAACCTGATTCAATAACATGCCACCTTACCTTAATGTCTTCACTAGCACAGTTGAATGATGTTCTTAGTGCCGCCTCTCGTAATGAGTCTTCATCAATTTGTTGCCAAGATCTTTTCGACACTATCAAATTTTCCAGTTTTGGGATCATACACCTAGAAAAATAATTGAATAAGATCATGCAATGATCGCTCAATCCAATAGGACTCTGATAGCTCATATTACCCACACTTGTAATTAATTTGGAAAATACCAAATCTAGACAAGATTCCTGGTTTTGCGCGAATCTGGTGGGCGACTGCACATGTTGCTCTAACATGAGATCATTTGTAAGAAAATTCCACAAATCCGCATCTGACTTGGAAGAACTACTATCCAAAACATAATTCCCGATGTGACCAGCTGAGGGTATATTAAAATCGCCAACTAGTAGATATTCTTCAAGCTCAGAACATTGACTAATTAGTGTAGAGAATTCATGACTCAGTACGGATGATTGCGGCGACCTGTAGCACACGGCAATACCTAAGGGACCTCCGAAGTGTGAAACAATGACTGAGAGAAACTCACACGTGCCCAGTTCATTTTTAAAATTACGAGTGGAAGTAATGTTTAAGGGTGTCGATATATATAGCGCAACACCTCCACCCTTCCAAGACTCTCTATCAGCTCTCACCAAATTATATCCCATAATAGCAATTAAACCATCGGGGATATCACGATGCAGCCGTGTTTCAGTGAGAGATTTTGTTCAATACTCCTTAAATTAGTATAGGTTTGATTAGTATAGGTTTAGTATAGGTTTATATCACGATGCAGCCGTGTTTCAGTGAGAGATTTTGTTCAATACTCCTTAAATTAGTATAGGCGACACTAATACCAGAAGCAGAGGGTAATTGAGTAGTAATGTTGGATGTGATATCAATGCGCGCTAGATTTCCTAATTGTAAAATGGAATCCCTCGAAGAACTCTCCAAACTCACCAACGCACGAATTGTCGCCGACGAACTACTCGAAAATTTCTTATCATTAGATCAGTCTCTCCATTCGATCTTCTAAACGCTAGAGTAGCACGAGCATTATTAAGCAACAATCTTTCCTCAACCGAGAGATCTTTAAAATTTTTTGTCGTCTTACCTTTCAAGCGATAACCTCTAGCTAAAACTGCTCTTGTATTATCTGCAGAATCAAATACTACTTTAAGTAATCGTGGTTTGTGTTGTGCTTTTTTACCAAGACGAAATAAGCTTTTGACATGGAGACTACGCGCAATATTCTCTTCACCCTGAACGAATATATCCGAAAAGACCTTACGAATAGAAACTACGTCATCATCCACACGGGTCTGAACGTTGTCTGCAGAAGATTCAGTGATGTTAGCAAAAATTACGCAATTATTTCTGTTTCTAGCACGATTCCTAATATTGATAATTTCAACAAATGTCTTATCTGTCAAATCATTGGATTTCAGTTCATTTTAATTTCCGACTGCCACATCATTGCACACTCTATCATCGTCTCTTGTCTGCGTTCTACTTAAAGGCTGCTTCAATACATTCTTTGGTCGAACAGGAGTAGAAATCAATATATTGTGGTTCTTAGGGCTGTGTTCCGCGAATATGTCAGATAAAGGTGAAGGCCATTTAGTAATACTCTCAGGTGTAACTTTATCCTTGTCGTTTGCCATCACAGTGCTGTCATTGATATTTCTTCTTTGTTTATATACCGTCCGTGAATGTTTATGTCCTCGTGTCCAAATGCGAGTCGAACTTGAAGCATCTATTACGTCTGGTTCCTTATTTGAATTGACGTGTAACGACATCGGCGTAGTGATTTTGCTCTGGCATATGCTAGATTCTTTGTCAATTATTTGTTCTTGAATCTTGGGTGTCTTTAAGTTAAAGTGAGCATTGTCCTTTGCTGATGTCGGTGAACTACAAAATACGATTGACGCAGTACAAAAACCACATATGAATTTTCTTCTACTCAATGTATCAGCATCTTTATAATTTATATAATTTATATTATGCTAAAATTCTTAATAATATTTAGTTGATTTAAAAATTGTAAATTAATTCAATATTTTAATAATAGTTTGTTAATTTGTACTTCTCCATTATATATATTTAATGGATAAGTATTCTTCTCGGTTTGTATATTTTTAAGTCGATTTTTTGTTGATTTATATATTAAACTATTATCTATTTGAGTTTATTTTTATTGTAATTACAATAGAAGAATCAATTAAATAATTCAAGAAATACAAATGTTTTCCAGTAAAGCGGACAAGATGCAATCTGCTAACATGGCTTCCAACATGCACACGCTGTTGACCCGTTGAATTTTAGCGCTGATTCGCTGTAGCAGCCATCTAATGCACGCGGCTCTCGAGTCATCTACCCTAATCGATTCCCGAGGAGATTCGCCAGAATGATCGTGAGTATTGATCGCAACCGAGACAAACTCGTATACAGAGCTGTCAAATTCGATGTATTCGCGGCGTTTGCGATGTTCGGCTTCAGAGGGCACGGCATTTGATAAATGAATCACAGTTGCTGACTAGCTCGGCGCTAGAAGATGGTACATGTGTATTCATAAAATAGCTTCTCCAAAAGTTAATTATCTTAAAGCTGGGTACATTGCCATGTCTCATATTCTGCTGAATTTTAGCTGGCTCAACCCTGGTGTTTGTGGTAATGAAGCAAATTGGAATCACTTTCGTGATGCTATATTAGAGCTGTTATACTTCTCACCTATCAAACGTAAAAAGAAAAATAAAACTCGAACGGAGTTCGACATTGTGTTGAAAAGCCTGATACTTATTAGAAATTACTCATCGTCAATTATAAAAATGGCTAATTAGATTTTACGGCTTACATAGTCATACGTAGTAAGGTAACTCTAATGAAACGCAAGTAAAAATGCAGCTTTTTATCATGTATATGTGTACAGCATCATCTAATTTATATGATCTTTTTGGATTTCTCCGCTCTGTCAGGTATACTCCTTCTAAAGTTACCAATCTGATCATAAACAGAGGCCAGCTTGCTTTCGATATAAAGGAAATAACGAATTTCTTTTTACAAGCTTTCTATCCGTCAGACGATTTTCAACTTCTAACTTCAGCTAATATAGTTCAGCCTAACCGGACACCCGAAACCATTGACACAATTCATTTCAATATAAACAATATACTGCTTGAATTAAATAGATTACTTTGTTCTATATCTTCGGGTTTTGACGGTATTTCATTATCTCAGTCGATTCTCCACAGTTGCTATATGACTGGTCATTCCAAATGTGCCAAACACCAAATAAATTTGACGAGGTCGATTTTAAAATAGTGCAGCAATGTCTATATGAAATCAGAAGGATCAATAGATGATATAAAAATGGAGAGAATTATAAAGGACAACATTGAATTGAAGAGAACAATTAAATATGTACCTGAAAAAGAGCATTAATGTGGTTATCTGCAAAACCTACTAATGGAAAGCTTACCAAAACATGCTCCTAATGACAATTTGATTTTTTAGGTTTTCACTTCGACAATTTCCTTTCCCTCAAACATTTTGTTCATGACAAAGCTCTCTCTTAATTCTCATTTATTCGTGATCTCTGTCGCAATCATAGGCTGCTTGACTTCCCCTCTTGTCTCCTTCTTATATCGTCTCAGCTGTTTCCCTTAATCGATTATTGCCTTAGCATATTTGCCAACTTTTCTAATTTTGCTATTTTACCTCAGCAACTTATCATTAACTCTGCTGATCGTGTCCTCTTGCATTTTCGCCGCTTCAACCGTATCTCCCATAATCTTTCCATCTTATATTGGCCCAACATTAACCTTCGTGTTATTATTATTGTTATTTTAATACAACAAAGCTGCCTCAGGGCCGAATATACTTCCATGAGCTGCCTCAGGGCGGAAGGTAAACAGGAGAGGATATTATCACTAACTGGCACCTTTTATTATTATATTTTCGACAACCTTAAAAAAGTTTGGTTTCTAATTAACATAAATTTGAGATAAAATAACATACATTGTTACAAGATCTAATATACATACATGGACTCGTAAGTGGATGTATATCTCTTAAACACAATTACAAACATCTTACAATACTCTCTTCTAACAACGAAGTCGTACGCCCAGGGTTCATCCCGGAGTGCGCAGTGCAGCTTACAGCTTACAATCGGCTTCATTAATACGCTTATTGATACTCTATTTTCACAACATTGATACGCTCATTGATACTCTTTTCTAACAACGAAGTCGTACGCCCAGGTTGCATCCCGAGGTGCACAGTGCAGCTTACAGCTTACAATCGGCTTCAAATACACAATGCCCAAAGGAAAGCCCAGGAATTCGCCTAGGTGCTGCGCTTGTTCTGTTTCGACAGCTAAATGCAAAGGATGCGTATGTGCAAGAGAGAAAAAACACTGTATTAATATTTTTTTAAATAATATTATTATCAAAAAGTAAAATTTACAAGTTAGGTTACCCTCAAATGGGCCCAATATTTCATAACAATGTGGATCTGTTTTGTGGTGTGTTACGACGTGCTGATCTCACGCACATGGATACTGATTTGGCTAGGCTGATGCCGATTTTGCATCGTAAATTGCGGATGCACTCTTCATAGCGCATGTGAAATTTGAAGGCCTTCTTTTTTGCCATATGTTTGAGTACCTGGTCGGTTTGACCATCTATTCCTCCATTAGCTGCAAAAATCAATGGATTGAAGCTCGCTCTTTCAAAACGCTCAATTCGTTCACCATACTTTGCGTACTTTCTCTGTGCGTGGTAAATGAAGTGTGAATTAGGGTTGCCAGGAGAATACGAAGGAGCTAGATGGTTGAATATACATACATCCATTAAGGATCGCTCCGTTCGATTTCCAAATAACCCATAACATTCAATGTCTAGTCGTGCTCCTTGTTCCTTGGACGTCGTTGATCTTTCAAACACTACACTCGGGGATATTATGGTAAGCACAGGCTCTCGAGCAGCAGTGAGAGATAAAATATTTAGCTCAGCGGTGATCAAATCACATATGGTATTGTGACGAATTGATGGTAATCCACTTACTTGACAAGAATGTGCATGTGAAATTTCAAATTTGGCATTGCAAAGACACGTTGATGGTGCATTTGGAGGTGACCAACCATATCTTGCTGCTACAGCATCATGAAATTCATTTTTAGACAAGGCGTGATGACGATGTTCGAATGCTCTAACGGACAACCATGTTGACGCTCCCTTCATGCTTGCGTACAACATTTTATGGTATGCCTCTTCATTATGAAATTTTAATGCGTATGCTTGCTTTTGAAAATCGATGTCACGCTCTTTTGATATCTCTAAAGCTTTCTCCTGTTGTTTTGCCTTAATTTGAGTTACAAGAATATTTTTAGAAAGGATACTGCACAAACGAATCGAATACTTTAGGTTTAGTTCAGGTCGTGTATCCGGCAGCGAAATTCCAAGTCCACCATAACGTAGAGGTAACTGAATAATGTCAATGTGGGACTGAAGGAGTCTAATGCCAATCATGGACGTAATCACTTTATTGACAATGAAATTCGAAAGCTGTTTAAATTGAGTTTCTTCTACTGAGCATGTACGTTGAATAAATCGCCATTTAAATTGAAAGGATTGTGTAAAAACTATGTATGCCAGATAAGGATTTTCATTTGCTACTAAGATCAAATTTTGAAGGCATTTGGTCAACGTATCTATCTTTCGTGTCATAAACTGAGTCATAAATGATTCCGTACCAATACCTGATGGATTGAAGGTCCCAAAACCTTCAATCCATCAGAAGTTATTTGCAACTTCTGTTTTTCAAATAGCGAACACGTATAATCTTCATTATCTTTATGAACTAATATTTGGCATTTCTCTTCATTTAGGAAGAAGCCATACTTTGGGCCAATATCTCGTATGCAGGTCCAAACGTCGAAGAGTGTGTGAGCGTCACCGACAATGTGCGCATCATCTGCATACCATCTATGCGTGGTTTTAGGAAAACGTTCCTTCAAAGTCATGATGATTGGTATTGACGCTACTGCATACGCTATCATAGCTAAGGGATCGCCTTGCGTGAACCCTTCCGATGATGGAATTAAATCGTCCTCGACAGTCAGTAAGGTCGAGCTCGAATACATATTGCGCAGAATCACGGAAAATGATGGACATATCTTATCAACATTTTTCAATGCGACTGATCTGTTTACAGTGTTAAATGCATTCGATGCATCCAGTTGTAAAATACAGTTTTCTAGGTTATCGTTGTACATCTTTCTGATGGAATGAATTGCAAATTCAATCCCGCACCTTTGTCCTGAACATAACTGTTCATTACCCACAACAGATTGTAAATCACCCTTAATTCTTTCTGCAATTGTCTTGCCGTTTATACGACGTAATGTTTCTCCGATGCCTATCGGTCTAATACCCGGATTTTTATCCAGTGCTATCAAGCGGCTTACCTTAAGTGCCTCCAGAGCATTTTTATCTAGTGGCTGAGCTGCGATGATAATTGTAAATTGGGCAATGGAGGAAGCAAGTTTACTTGAACTTTTTCCAAATGAATTTAACATCGAGCGCCATTGCAAAGCATCAACACCTGATGGTCCCGCTGATCCCTGAGTTTTTCTACTTGCTGTTTTGATGTCAGTTTCAGATATATCTAGAAATCGCAATGTAGGTACCAAATCGATTCCGGTCAGAGGTGTTGAGAGAAGAACCGATTTGTCGGCGGCCTTACTCACAGGATGTAATTCAACAAGTTTTTTCATGACATTAGTCCCACCAATATCGTCATTTACATGTAAAATTTTTCCATATTCTTGTGGATCTTCCAGTAATTTCATGGCAGTGTTAGTTTTTCCGTTACTTAGTAGATTTTGGAAACGACTTATCCATTTTAATTCATTTCTTGGTTTTGCATGCTTAAATCTTTTTTCCTTTTGCAGAATGGACGACTCGTGAAGTAAGTCATTAATCTTATTTTCTTGCCAAAGAATCAACCTACGGGCTACATTACATCGAATAACCTTGGCTTTTGATTTTGGCGTCGCTTGTAAAATCAATTGACAGAATACAGTTACTGTCTTGAGGTGTAAGGCCATGTTAGGTATATCACATGCAGCTAAGGAGAATAATTCAGCTAACTTGTCAACAAAATTATTACTAACGTTGCACTTTAATAATGAGTACAGATTCGGAATCCAATGAATCACTTGGTAGAATGTGTCGTCGATCATTTTTTGAAATGTTGTTTGTCTATCGGAATTTGATGGACTTGAAATCAAGGCAAGATCTTGTGATTCACTTGAAGTATATTGTTCTATGCTAGCTGTACGAGTCAGAGGTTGTCGTATTTTTTGAAATATACTAGATTGTACTTTATTCGAACACAGAGGTGCTTGACAATTAATACAACTCTCATTTGATCTTGCACAATTACAGCCTTTACATCTGGCATTAGGTCCATTACATGAACAACATTTTGCAAAGGAAGCAGGTTTTCTTTTTGGCATAATAATTGTTAGATAGTTTGTGTGTGATTGTAAGTAATTGTAAGTAGTTGTTGTGTTGTATGTTATTATATTGTAAGTAGTTTATTAAGCAGCCAAGAAAGTTTGTAATATGTTGTAATTGTATTTACTTTAGATTGTATGTTTATAAGAAACCAAATTTTTTTTAGGTGTTCTGTATTAATAATAATACAATAATTTATTTAACGTGGCAAATGCGTGCAAAATGCACGCTTACATGACCACTAACAAACAAAAAAAAGAACATCAAAGATCACAGATAATTAGTTAATTTTTGAAATGGAATTGCATTTGGCGTTTGAAGCACGGCATAGATGTTGATTGGCGGATATGAATAGGCAGTTGATTCCACAAGAGAGGAGCAGCCACAACGAAGGAGCGGAAGCCAAAAGAGGTAGAGTAGATTGGGACATGTAAAAGAAGGGAATTACGGGAACCCAGAGCACAATACACAGTACGAGAATTGTCGAGAAAAGGAAGGTTGAGAAATGAAGGGGTATGATAAGTTATAAGGCGAAAAGCAATGATAAGAAGACGAATTTGAACACGACAATAAATGGTAGGCCAATCAAGAGAAACAAGATAGTGGGATGTATGATCAAAACGACGAAGACGGAGGAGAACTCGGACGGCAGCGTTGATGATGCGTTGTAAAGGAAGAAGAGTGGATTTAGGTGAGTTAGAAAATAGACTAAGACAGTAATCAAGTCTTGAGAAAAGAAGAGAAGATATGAGAGTCATACAAGAAGGGAAATCGATCAATCTACGAACTTGACGGAGATTGCGGAGTATCAAGGTAGATGAGCGTACTTTATCACTAACGAAAGGTTTAAGTGAAAGTCGGTTGTCGAAATGAAAGCCTAGGAAAACAAGATTATCAACGATAGGAAGAATTGTAGAATTTAGTGATACGGAAGGAGGTTCTACGCCGAAGCTTCGAGGTAGGATCTACATAATTTTAGATTTATCAGGATTCAGAGAAAGGCGAAGGGAAGAAAGATGATTGGAAATTGAGACAAGACAGCTGGAAACAGAAACACTAAGATCATGAATACGATAAGCAGGTGCGTGAGCATAGATGAGAATGTCATCAGCATATTGCATAACATGGAAGTTAAATGTATGAGAAATCGAAGACAAGTCACCGAGAAGAAGAGAGAAAAGCATAGGGCCTAATACGGAGCCTTGTGGAACACCGGTCGGGATGGATGAAGGATGGGAGAGAGAAGAGTTAGAATAGACGCGAAATGTACGGTTTGATAGATATGAAGAAAACCATGATACAGTGGGTAAAGAGAAGCCATAATCATGACGAAGGCGATGTAGAAGAATCGAGTGATCGACGATGTCAAAAGCAGACGATAAATCAAGAGAAACTATGACACTACATAATTTATGATCGCGCGAGATGAGTAAGTCATTATAAACTTTAAGACATGCAATTTCAGTAGAGTGATTAGAGCGAAAAGCGGCTTGGAAAGGAGGAAACACGTTAGAGGAAAAGAGATATGTATTAACTTGCTTGAGAACGAGACGCTTAAGGAGTTTAGAGAGGGTTGGGAGAAGTGAGATTGGACGGTACGAAGATGGTAGTGAGGAGTCGAGAGATTGCTTTTTGATAAAAAGACGAACAGTGGTGAATTTCCAGATGGAAGGAAATGTACGGCTACGGATAGACGAGTTTAACAATGTGGTTAGGAAGGGTGAGATAGAGGAGCAGATATTTTTAAGTAAGTGAGTGAAAATTGGGTCAGAAGGAGAGGTTTTATTAGGTAATGACAGCAGAACCGAAGAAACTTCATCAGATGAAACGGGAAGAAGGTGGAATAGTTCTGGGAGGGAAGTATTTAAAGAGAAGAGTGGGTAAAAGGGGGCTACGGGTAGTAGGGGAAGTAAATTAGATAGCTTAGTTTGTAGATAAGAAGAAAATTCATCATGATTTATATTACAAGAAGTAGATGATCGTGAAAAAATTGAGTTTAAGATTTTCCAATGAGATTTAGAGTTGGAAGATGACTCGAGTTGATTTCGCCAAAAGATAGTACGTTTAGTACGTATAAGAATAAGATGTGGACGGTGTAGAGAAAAGTAGGAATCACGGAGATTTTGAGGGAGTGAGTTGGGAGAACGTTTAAGAAAACGATTATACACACGAAAAGAGTGACGGAGTTGACGCTTAGAAAGACTACAGTCAGAATCGAACCAGGGAGCATGGCGCAAGCGCTGAGAGCGTCGGAGTCGACTAGGCAGAAGTTTATTGATGATAGACATAAGTTCAGAATCAAACAGAATGCAGAGATCATCGGGACAGAGATAGTTAAGAGGAAGTGAAAAGAGTGAAGAATTGAGTAAGGCTGTGCAGAGAATAGGGATATCGAGAAGTTTCCAGGGTCGACTTGGTGTGGATATTGGTGTAGGCGGAGACGGATGATGGGGACGAGTAAGAGTAAGAGTGACAAGGAAATGATCGGACAAACCGGGATCAGTAATTGACAAGGAAGTATAGTCATTGAAGCAGATAGGGACAGCAATGATGTCGAGAGCACCGCCGAGAATATGAGTTGGGCTTGTTGAAAGTAATTTATAGTTAAAATCAGAAAAAAGATTAGTTAAAGTGATAGAGTCAGGGTCACATGGGCGATCAAGACGAATGTTAAAGTCACCGAGAACAAAAGAAGGAGTATAAGACAATGAACAGTGAGACATAAGATCTGCAAGGTCGTTAAAGAAAATACGTGAGGGGGCAACTGAACCTGGACGGTATACAATCACAAGTTCCAGAGGGAAAGGAGTTGATAATCTGCATATGAGTAATTCGAACAAGGTGTAACGGATGTTAACGTTAATTTTACGTAAAGACATTGGGTGACGAGCAGTTGCAACTATACCGCCATGGTTAAAAGCAGTAGATGTATGAGAGGCAATTGGACGAGCTGATTCAACTAAAGAACAACCAGAGCGACATAGACGACGAATAGCAAGATCGTCGGAGTCACAATGCCAGGATTCGGTAATGCAGAGAATATCGATAGATAATTGATCGAAGATATCAAGGAGCAAATCAGCTTTATGAAGAATGGAGCGAGTGTTGAATAGACTAAGACGAATAGAATGCTTAGGAGCGAGATTGACTAGCGAAGAAGACAAGGGGGAGAGATGGGACGCCATCGAATTTTTGGCCTTGTGTGTACAACGTGAAAATTTCCATTGATTTGACGTATAGATAAGGATGACTCGCCGTTTGTTTCACGTCGATGTTTCTCAATGCGAGCTAAATTGAGCTTGGCAATATCAGAAGGGGAGCGGTCAGGAAAGATACGACAAGTAGACGAAGTGGTAAGAAGTTTAAAACGTTGGGAAAGTACCAAGGATGCATGTGAACTATGTCGGAAAACGATTTTTAGGAGTGGAGGACTGAGATGATTGGATTTAGTGGATTTGTTTAAACGGATTAAAGATACAGGAGCGATATTATTGAAGAGGGATGGATTATTATCTGGTAGAATGGTTGCTTGGATGGACCTGAAAGCAGATACATCATCATCGAGGCGACATTGAGGAGAAGCAGACTTGGAAACCTTTAAATTAGATATGATAATGCATCGATCGCGCGAAGGAAAACGATTACGTAGTGGTGGACGGACAGACCTGATAGCAGTAGAGGCAGAAGAGCAGATAAACGTGGGAATGACAGGGGTGCTAAGTGAAGATTTAAGATAGTTTGGATCATGTGTGACAGGAGTGGAGTGTTGAATATGTTGAACGGCGATGTTACTGGAGATAATTTTGACAGAGGGATGTAAATTATTGAGAAGTGATACGGTAGAGGTAGAGTAAGGAGTACGTGAAGAGAAGAAAGGAGTTAGAGATGTATTTAGATGTGGGGATGAATAGGAAAAATGAGGTACGAGATGAAGGCCTTTACTGTTTGCATTGTTAGGAAGATGAAGATTAAGGGAAGTTTTATCCGTAGTTAAATGAGGAGTGTGTGCGAGAGAAGTTTCAAGAACGGGTTTCATAGATGACGAAGGAGTTAGTAAGCAAACGGATGACGACGATAGATTGGAAGATATGTTGTCGTTTGTTGATGTTCCATGTATAACAGCGGTCTGAGTCAACTGAGAGATATCATCAAGTTTATTTATTGAGCACAAATCTGTTTTGTTAGCGTTCAGAACGTCTCCACCGTTTGAGTGGTCATTCTTCATTAGCTTACCTACGAGGGCAGCACAACAGAAGCCGCAGAGGAAATTCCGATTTGAAACGTTGTCCTCGTCAGTGAAAGGAATGGCAACGTGAGTCCAAACATTGCAGTTCTTGTTGTCGCATCCAATTTGCTTTTTATGTAAGCTTCCTTGACGGACTTGAGTTGCTGGCCGACATTTTTAGTTAGCTTTCTCTTTGCCATAATAAAATGTTAATTAGTTAGTTATAATCAAGAATGTTTAAACTCCGTTAGTCTGTAAGTCGTTAGTTGTAAGTAGCGAGCGGATGTCGTCAATGGTTGTCGATGGTTGTCGATAATTGTCAAGCGGATGGTTGTCGATGGTTGTCGTTAGTTGTCGTCGAAGGTTGTCGTTGGTTGTCGTCGAAGATTGTAGTTTGATTGTTTTACAATCTTAACGGACAAGATTTTCCGCGAGCGAAGCGAGCGGAACTGAAATCTGGAACTGAAATCTGGAACTGAAATCTGGAACTGAAATCTGGAACTGAAATCTGGAACTGAAATCTGGAACTGAAATCTGGAACTGAAATCTGGAACTGAAATCTGGAACTGAAATCTGGAACTGAAATCTGGAACTGAAATCTGGAACTGAAATCTGGAACTGAAATCTGGAACTGAAATCTGGAACTGAAATCTGGAACTGAAATCTGGAACTGAAATCTGGAACTGAAATCTGGAACTGAAATCTGGAACTGAAATCTGGAACTGAAATCTGGAACTGAAATCTGGAACTGAAATCTGGAACTGAAATCTGGAACTGAAATCTGGAACTGAAATCTGGAACTGAAATCTGGAACTGAAATCTGGAACTGAAATCTGGAACTGAAATCTGGAACTGAAATCTGGAACTGAAATCTGGAACTGAAATCTGGAACTGAAATCTGGAACTGAAATCTGGAACTGAAATCTGGAACTGAAATCTGGAACTGAAATCTGGAACTGAAATCTGGAACTGAAATCTGGAACTGAAATCTGGAACTGAAATCTGGAACTGAAATCTGGAACTGAAATCTGGAACTGAAATCTGGAACTGAAATCTGGAACTGAAATCTGGAACTGAAATCTGGAACTGAAATCTGGAACTGAAATCTGGAACTGAAATCTGGAACTGAAATCTGGAACTGAAATCTGGAACTGAAATCTGGAACTGAAATCTGGAACTGAAATCTGGAACTGAAATCTGGAACTGAAATCTGGAACTGAAATCTGGAACTGAAATCTGGAACTGAAATCTGGAACTGAAATCTGGAACTGAAATCTGGAACTGAAATCTGGAACTGAAATCTGGAACTGAAATCTGGAACTGAAATCTGGAACTGAAATCTGGAACTGAAATCTGGAACTGAAATCTGGAACTGAAATCTGGAACTGAAATCTGGAACTGAAATCTGGAACTGAAATCTGGAACTGAAATCTGGAACTGAAATCTGGAACTGAAATCTGGAACTGAAATCTGGAACTGAAATCTGGAACTGAAATCTGGAACTGAAATCTGGAACTGAAATCTGGAACTGAAATCTGGAACTGAAATCTGGAACTGAAATCTGGAACTGAAATCTGGAACTGAAATCTGGAACTGAAATCTGGAACTGAAATCTGGAACTGAAATCTGGAACTGAAATCTGGAACTGAAATCTGGAACTGAAATCTGGAACTGAAATCTGGAACTGAAATCTGGAACTGAAATCTGGAACTGAAATCTGGAACTGAAATCTGGAACTGAAATCTGGAACTGAAATCTGGAACTGAAATCTGGAACTGAAATCTGGAACTGAAATCTGGAACTGAAATCTGGAACTGAAATCTGGAACTGAAATCTGGAACTGAAATCTGGAACTGAAATCTGGAACTGAAATCTGGAACTGAAATCTGGAACTGAAATCTGGAACTGAAATCTGGAACTGAAATCTGGAACTGAAATCTGGAACTGAAATCTGGAACTGAAATCTGGAACTGAAATCTGGAACTGAAATCTGGAACTGAAATCTGGAACTGAAATCTGGAACTGAAATCTGGAACTGAAATCTGGAACTGAAATCTGGAACTGAAATCTGGAACTGAAATCTGGAACTGAAATCTGGAACTGAAATCTGGAACTGAAATCTGGAACTGAAATCTGGAACTGAAATCTGGAACTGAAATCTGGAACTGAAATCTGGAACTGAAATCTGGAACTGAAATCTGGAACTGAAATCTGGAATGTATTTACTTTAGATCTCAAACTTTTTTAAGGTATTGACTGCTTAGCCCCAAATTACACGAATAGAATCCATCCTCATGCCAACGAGAACATGGGTGAATCTCTCAGCACTTTTTCACTTGCGACCTAACAGCCAAGGGTACTGCCATCCCAAATGAACAATCGAATAGATGCTTACCCTGCCCCGGCCACACATACTTCATCACAAACTGTGATATAATAGGGTATTTCTTTGAACGAAATCTATAATGAAGTAATCCAGTGGAAGCCTCACCACATTGAGTTGCCAAGATGTCTTCCGAGCCATGTCTCTGTTGAAATGCTTGCCAGTTTGTACAGTTCCGCAGCTAACGACCTTGGATTAATGCATACTTGCGTCAAAATGGCAACGGTCCTCTGCCAATTGGTACTTCAACGAATCCTATCCGCCGGTATTGCAGTTAGACGTAAAACTCTAGAAAGGAGAATAACCCTATGGCGAAATAAAAATCTAACATCTCTACTAGCTTAAGCTCGAGTACTTCAAAAAAATCTATCGAACACTCGATACAGTCGACTCTCTAAAACCAAACTATGGTCCAGAAGATTCATACAGCTATTCTCAGCAGGAAAAACGAATGCTGCGATGAAGATTTTACACTGCCCTATGGGATTATCGAAAATATTATCTTTAGACGAAGACGTAGAAAATTTATCGGTGAGGAAGAGGTTAGAACAACTCCATCCAACGCCAGTAGAAATATCCGCCGGCCGAAATAATCCGAGTCGCTAATAGATCACAAGGAGCAGTTGGTCCTTCTGGGGTTGATGCCCCGAGCTTTCGTTCAATGCTCAAATCTTTTGGCCGGGAATCCCAAATGTTAGCTTCCAGTTTAGCGGACCTTACTATATGTCTGGCATCCACTCCTATTCCATCAAAATTTCTCGAAGCATCTACGGCCAGCAGATTATTGCCATTTGACAAGAGTCCCGGTATCCGTCCTATAGGGGTCGGGAAGATCTCTAAGAAAGTTATTTGTAAAGTTATAGCTCGACGCATTGGTGATCACCTTCAAGCAGTTGCTGGATGCCAACAGCTGTGTGCAGGACAGAGATGTGGGGTAGAAGCTGCCATTCATTCCGTCGGAAAACTTTTGCAGGACAACCTGGTTATTGTGCTCTTCAACTAGACGCCACCAATGCATTTGACTGTAAACCGTCAGCTCGCGCTATAAAATATAAGATTCACGATTCCAGCACTAACAATTATATTACGTAATATATACGGAACTAACTCTACACTGTTAGTTGAGGACAAAGTAATACTTTCTAAAGAGGGTTTTACCCAAGGTGACCCCTTGACAATGTTGGCTTTCGCAGCAGCCACTCTACCGCTTATGAAACGCCTCAAACACATCTGTCCAGTAGTGATACACATATGGTATGCTGTTGACGGAATTTGTGTTGGAACACTTATGATTTGCTAGCGGTCTGGAAGGAAATATGTCAAATCGGGCCTCAATATGTGTTTTTCTTAAACAAAGAAAAATGCCAACTTCTTACTCAAAGCAGTAACCTATCTGAAGCAAAGTCTATATTCTAAAACGTCGGAATAAAAATTATGACCTCAGGAATGCATGTACTTGAGTCTGCTATTGTAGATATAGCCTACACTGACAAATTTGTCAAGTCGAAAGTCAAAGAATGGAAGATGCTGGTAAGCAGACTAATCGAGATTGCGTAGGAGGAACCCCAAATTGCTTATGCCGCTTTTACACAATCGTTGCAATTTAAATGGGCCTTTATCATTCGTTCATGTCTTACCTCTTATGGCGCTTACGATGAACTGACACTTTATATTAAACAAAATTTTATACCTGCCATTATTGGGATCGAACTAAATGAAGTTAGGCAGTCAGTTTGTTTCTTTCCTGTGAATGAAGGAAGACTTGGTATAAATGATCATTCCTCTAATCCCGAATTGGATTGGGACCGTTCTAGGAGACTAAGCGAACCATTACTAGATGGCTTTATAGGGAATAAACTCCGATCACGTCAAAATGATATAATAACTCGTATTAAGAATGAGAAGACACAAGTCAACGCCCAAATAAGACAACAAATACTGAACAACAGTGATTCCATCGGAGTACGTCTGTGTCTTGCGAAAGTTAAGGGGGCATCCGCGTGGCTATCTTGCAAACCACTATGCAAGGATAATCTGAACCTAAGCCTGGTTGAATTTCGCGATGCCTTGGTAGCACGCTACGGATGGAATCCTCCTTTTGCCCCACACAAATGTCAATGCGGAGATGATTTCAGCATAATTAACACTCTTTCCTGCCAGACGGGAGGGTTGCCAACTATCAGGCATAACATTCTGAGGGACCTCGTTTCAAAATAATTGTCAAATGTGTGCTCTGCGGTAGCAATCGAGCCAGTAGTTCAGCAACGCGATGAAAATGTGGTTTTTGAGAGAGCATCAACAACACTAGATCGAGATGCCAGGCTGGACGTTGAATGTCGAGAATTGTTTGGAAGTTGGACGGAGCGGTCCATGTTGGACTTTTGCTCTTTTAATCATCTGGCCCCGTCAAATGCTTCTGACAACAACTCCACACCATTCCAATATCACGAGACACGAAAGCGGGCTAAGTACGAGGAGAGGGTGAGCCGGTATGAATTAGCTTCATTCATCCCGTTTGTCATTGCCGGAAACTGGGCAATAGGACCGGCGTCGAACATTACAATCGAAAGAATTGCGTCGCTCAAGGCAGGCAAGGGATTACACATGTACAGCGATATAATAAAACATTACGCTCGCAAATAAGCGTAGTTATGGCCAAGTCTGCATCGATGTGCATCAGGGCGGCACGCTAAACAAGAGGTCATCCTGCTCGCGTCTGTATTGGACAAACTGTGTACCCGGAGTATCACGAAATGTGACAGATCCGCATCAATCGTCCAATGCGACGAAAACTTACATCACCTAAAAATTAATTTAAATTTAATATTTCGGACCAATTTGCGGGTAACCTTATATTGTGTGTATAATAAATGTTCTTCTAAAAAAATATTTTCGACAACAAAAAAAGCTTGAACAGCTCGAACATGTTGGTTCACAACAGGGAAAACAGAAAAATACAAATAAAAAAATAAATAAATAAATAATAATGTGCAATTCAGTCATGACGACAACGCATCCCGAGGTGATTTCGCAACCGTCGTTTAAAACTCCCCTGGTTACCATTTACCGTCACAGCAGGTAGACTATTCCAGATAGGTACAATTCTATCATGGATTGTTGATATTCCTTTATTGCGGGTTCGTCTTCTCTTTAGCATATAGTTGTGACCACGTAGGCGATCGTTGGTTCTTAGCTCAAACGTGTCCTTGCAACAGTGGCCTGGGGTGGTCAAGCACCTTCACACGAACATCAGATCATTAAATTTTAGTAAAATTTTCACTGGGGGAACGTCAAGACAGCGCAGGCGTTTTTCATAAGGTAACGAACGTATGAACCGCACTAAATGTGTGCACCTATGGAGAATGCGTTCGTAAGCGTCCAGCTCAAGCTGGAATTGAGGGTGAGCAACGACGGACCCATACAGCACGTGTGGGAGGATTACGCATTGGTAAAGGGTACGCAATCCCACAGAATCAAGATGACCGAACATCATGCGTACTAGACCAAGAAGGCGAACGCAATTGCTTACAACATGATCGACATGAGAGCGAGATCCTAGGTCACTAGTTACAATCACACCAAGGTCCGACATTTGCGAGACCTTTACAATCTGACAGCCATCAATTCGGTAGCTACCACTGAAGGTCTCTTTTCCAATATGTAGGTGGGAACATTTCGCAGGGTTCACTTTGAGTCTGACAGCATTGCACAATCGAGAAATCATCTCAACATCTTTCTGGAGTATAGTTACATCACTGGGACGATTCAATGAACGCCATATTTTGAGGTCGTCAGCGTACAGAAGACACTGTGAATTTATGATAGAAGGAAGTGAGTTGATGTAGACGTTGAAGAGTAGTGGGCTGATTACACACCCCTGAGGAACCCCTACAAGCATAGGACGCCATTCAGACAAGACACTGCCGATCTTGACTGCGAAGAAACGAGATGTTAGGAATGAATGCATAAATCTATGGATAGGACCTATGATACCGTAGTGCTAAAGTGCTGAGAGTAGAATGTCATGTTTCACACTGTCGAAGGCTTTAGACAGATCAAAAAAAAGCACATTGAGTTCAACACCTGATCGCATGGAATCAGCCCAACTGTGTCTTGATGTTGCAAGATTGGTGATCGTAGATCTGTTCTTCCTGAAGTCATGTTGTACATCACTGAATATATTGAGACTTTCAAGGTGGAAACGGAGAGCTTTATCAATTAGTTTTTCGAGAACTTTACAAGCCACACAAGTGAGGTTGATAGGTCGGTAATTATTCACAGAAGTACGTTCGCCCACCTTAAACTGCCAAACGATTCGTCAGCGACTCGAACAACTATATCTTATTGCTCAAGATCTCAACAGAGATTTGGTACTCGAATAATCACTGCAGTGATACGTGAATCACCGAGAAGCATCGGTGCCTCACTGAGACCCGTCTTAGCCAACTAAGTTGAGTAGCCAGCGTCAAAATGTAAGTAATGCGTAGAGTTATTCAAAAGAATGTTGACGCAGTCCTTCGTTGCCACTACATACGATAAAAAAAGCCGGAAGAACACATTATCCGCTGAACCGCGGATCCCCAAACAACCGAACGGCACGGGCAATGAAGCTTGACGCCAATAATCGTTCGTTATCGCGCAATTTGTGATGTAGGATAAATATTTATTTAGTACACCATCGAACTTATAGAGTACCTCGTACATGTTGAAGCAAGGAGTTGTAGGGAACTTATAAAGCAGTCTGGACATGTATAGGCAGATTTATATATATAATATTTACATTAAAAATAAGATTTATTTAACGTGGCAAATGCGTCCCAGCGCACGCGCTCATGACCACACCAAAACAAAAATGTAAATCATGTGTCGAGGTGTGAACGGAGGTGTTTGAATGTAATAAAGGAGGGAGCGCGGCGGACGTCGAGAGGGAGTTGATTCCAGGCGAGTGAGGCGGCGACGAGGAAGGATCGGAGACCGTAGTTGTTGGAGTAATTAGGAACGTGGAGTAAGATGGTATGACAGGAACGAAGCGATAGCGAGGTGGGGCGAGTATCGTCTAAGAAAGGAAGGTTGATGAACGATGGGGAGCCGACAGCGATGAGACGAAAAGTAACGAGAAGAAGGCGGAGTTTGATGCGGATGTGGATGGTGGGCCAGGAGAGTTGGGCAAAATATGTGGATGTGTGGTCGAAGCGACGGAGACGAAAGAGCACTCGAACGGCGGAGTTGATTATTCGTTGTAGGGGTAGGATGATGGATTTTGGAGAATTGGCGAAAAGGCTAAGGAAGTTATCGATTTTAGGAAAAAGAAGCGATGAAAGAAGAGACATACAAGAACGGAAGTCGATAAGGGAGCGGATACGGCGGATGTCACGGAGAATTAAGTTAGACGAGCGGACCTTGTTACTGAAGAATGGTTTAAGGGAAAGGTGATCATCGAAATGAAAGCCTAGGAAAGTGAGATTGTGTACTATGGGGATGATCGATAAGGCAAAAGATACAGTAGGACGAGATATGTTTGGTTTCTCGGCAGAGGATCCACATTATTTTTGACCTGTCGGGGTTTGGAAGAAGATGGAGATTGGAGAGACGTTCGTAGATAGAAGAAATACAGTTGGAGGCAGAATTGCCGATATCGTGTATGCGATGTGCGGGTGCATGAGCATAGATGAGTATGCCATCAGCGTATTGCATGACGTGAAAGGAAAAAGGTTTGATAAACGAAGAGAGATCGCCAACCAGAAGAGAGAAAAGCAGGGGACCTAGGACTGAACCTTGTGGGACCTCGCAAAACATAGGGTGGGAGGGGAGGATGATGAATTAGACGCGAAAGGAACGGTCGGATAGATATGAGGCAAACCATGCTACAGAGGAATAAGAAAAGCCGTAATCATAACGAAGGTGATAAAGGAGGACGAAGTGGTCGACAATGTTGAATGCGGAGGAGAGGTCGAGTGAGATGAGAACACTATATAGAGCTTTGTCTCGAGAAATGAGTAAGTCGTTGTAACTTTCATGTAGGCGATTTCTGTGGAGTGATTAGAGCGGAAAGCGGATTGAAAAGGAGGGTACAGATTGGATGACGAGAGATAAGCGTCGATCTGCATTAAGATGAGGCGTTCTAAGAGCTTAGAAGGAGTAGGGAGTAGAGAAATTGGGTGATAGCTAGAAGGAAGGGAGGGGTCGAGCGATTGTTTCTTAAGGAGGTGACGAACGATTGCGGATTTCCAGTGTGAAGGGAAGATACGACTGCAGATGGACGAGTTAAACAAGGTTGTGAGGAAAAGGGATTCGATGAGCATGTGGATTTAAGTATTTGCGTAGGCAGGGGATCGGCAGGTGAGGTTTTGTTGGGCAAAGACATAAGAACAGATGAGACTTCGGAAGGTGAGACAGAAAGAAGATAAAAGAGTTCCGGGAGGATGAGCCTAGGCAGGGCAGAGTGGAATAGGATGGAGACCGGGGTGTGAGAGAGCAGCGTGGATACTTTGCTCTGGAGAAATGACGAATAATCATGGGGATTGATGTTGCACGGCGGAGAGGAGCGAGCAAGGATTGAGTTAAAAGTATTCCATAGAGTCTTAGTGTTGAATGAAGTGATGATTTTATGCTGCCAAAATGAGTTGCATTTGGTACGTAGTAGGTGGAGATAAAACCGCCGATGAGCAAGATAGGTATCACGGAAAGACGGAGTGATCGAGCTGAAATCACATTTAAATATAAATTGTATAATATCCTATATAATTTTTTTCACAACATACACAATTATTACAATGAGTTTATAAATGCGAAATCATGACGAAGATCATATTGATAATCTTCTGCAGTCCCCTAGGCGACCTCCAAAAGACAGGCCGCGTTTCCTCGTTGCACCGCACAGCTCAATCTATGTGAGAGAAATCTTGATGCTCTCCTATCGCATGTAGCGGCAATTAGCTTCTTCCCTAGAGATTCCAGGAAGCTGGACTTATTCGGCCCGAATGCCATTATTGACTCGATCGCTAGTAGGACAAAAGTGTATTGGAACACATCGATGGCCCTGAATTTGTCCAGCTTCCGATTCTCGTCCACTTTCGCAACTTCGCCCGACGCACAGACCGCGTTGAACAATATACGAGCCGCAAGTGTGTTGGGACAGGTTAAGTCCCATACAAGTAGGCGTTCCCTTTCCGAAGAGACCAATGAAGCGCCATCTGGTCTTTTCCCGTCATCTCTGCACAGTCCAACTGGTTCTAGGCGGGACAAGACGCCGGCTGCTATCAGAGCACCACTTATAAGAGCATTGACTTCACTGTGACAATTGTGTCGAGACACTGTATTCGAGCAATCGAGACCGTGTGTCCCTGATACATCGGTTGTAACCCCGCACTCGCAATTGAACGAGAGTGAAAATTTAAATCCGAGGCGTATGTCTGTTGCCTGACACAATAAGCGGTCGTCCATTTATGTACTATAAAAAATTATATTTTTATGTAAAAATTGTATAATTTATATAATATATAAATTATTATTTATTATTTATATAATAATTAATTAATTAACTAATCATGTTGGACACACCTAATGAGAACAACGAGATGTGATAGCGATTGGCTCACCACGCTGGCCGCATCGATCAATGATTTCGCTGGTAAAGTTTGCGACCACAGCTTGACGGAAGAGGATATGTCCATATTTGCTCTCCTTCCCGTATGAGCGGACTTGGAATCAGACATCATGTTGTTGTCTCACAACATGATTATGAATCTTCAAAGCAATTGTGTACCCCATTCGATACCACAGAATCGCTTTATATTCGCGAACAATTGCAGTCGGACGATGCTGGTCAAATAAAGTCAGCCAACTTCAAACGGCACAAACTAGCTCGCTTGGCTCTTGAGATGGACAAACCGAACATAAGTCATATCCTGGAATATGCTTCACTCAAAGGGGCATTAAATTGGCTAACATCCCGTCCACTTGATGATTACAGACTTCATCTGACTACAACGGAGTTTCGCGACACAATGTCTGTAAGTTACGCTTGGACCCCATCTAAGACAGCCAAAAATGTATATGCGGGGAGGAGTTGAATAATGTTCATGCATTGTCATGTAAAAGGGGCGGTTTATTGACGATACGCCATAATGAGATCCGCGACCTTGTATCAAAAGTACTCACAAAGGTGTGTTCTGGGGTCGCCACTGAGCCAAATCTATCTGGTGTTCCTGATACAATAAGTTTCGACAATGATGGGACAATTCGAAGACCAGACGCATGCCCTGATATTGTGTGCAGTGGATTATTTGGTGGTAGGATGGAGCGTTCATTTTTTGACGTATGCATTTTCAACGAAGGAGCTCCATCCTATATATCGCGATCGTCGGCTGCTCGCTTCGAGTATCATGAGCAACGAAAGCGAAGCAAGTACGAGGAAAGGATACGTGAGGTTAATTACAGTACCTTCTAGTCCACTACATACAACATCCAGACGCGCTTCTTTCGATATGCTTGTGCTATTGTTGTTAAAACGATAATCAGATGGAACGGGTGCTAATACTGGTTCAACCTCCACGCCACTGCATATCCCGCTTAAGAGATGAGAAAATATATCCCTTACTTCATTATGCCTGATAGATGGTAGCGCTCCGGTCTTGCACGAAAATGCATGATTGATAGTCATTTCTGAAGAACATATGCATTTTTTATTTTCTAATGCTCGCAAAGACCATCCATAGCGACCTGCTAATGCATCGCTAAACTCATTGTTTGTAAGCCGAAACCCCTCGTGACGTAGAGGTAGGGAAGATAGCCACGATGAAGCTCCCTTGTAACTAGCATGTGCCAATATCTTAAAGTAATCCGATGGTAGAGATTTTAGTATTAATTCTTTCTTCGATTTGGCTACATTTAATCTCATGTATGAAATATTTCTAGCTGTTTGAGTTTAAACATCCCTCAGGTTTTCTCCCGGATATCCGTCTCGATAGGTTTCGTACATTCTACGAGAATAATCGTACTCCAAGTCAGCGATGTATTCCGGATCAACTAACCCAATGCCCCCTAACTTGAACGGTAGAGTTAATAATGTAAATGTAAATGATCAGATATTTGCGGTTTACTGATCACAGTGTACCATCATAATACTTACAAACTACTTACAAAAAAGGGCGCAAATTGTCATTTGAAAAGGACCCTGCTTGTACTGAACTTATACCTGAAGAATAAAGCGGTGGCGATTTTGGTTTCCGATAGAAGGTTGATTTATATAAGTCATCCTGCACATAATGTTACATCGAGAAAGTTCACTTTTGATCCGTGATTAAAAGATAATTCTAATAAATTAAAAAAGTCTTGGTTATAAAAACTCTTACAAAACTCTAACAAAACTCTTACAATTATTATACAATAATAATCTACAAAATTTGGGACAAGTTTAAACCAAAATTCAAGCAGTCATCCCGAAATACAAGGGCTCTGACTAGTGTGCATATTTTTTGGTTTCTAATAAACATACAATTCAGTTCAGCAATCTGAACTGTAATGATCAAAATGTGAAAACGGAGGAAAACGACAAAATCGACTGTGAATGATAATGGATCCCAGCATTATGTAGAGTGTTCCATGGCCGATTGCCCTGTGTGGACTACTGTTTGGCTACCTATTCGTCTTCCTTCAAATTTTCTTGATAGAGATTTTCTATGCGGATTTTGTTCAGCATCTTTTCGTAAAGATTTGATAGTTTCAAAGAATGATCAATCGTCTATCAGCCATGACAATTCAAATAGTATCGTTTGTGACAAAGATGTTAGTAAAATACAATTCGAACGAAAATGTGGCAAACATCGAAAAGAACAATTATTATCATCAAATAAAGAAAGCGCTCGATTTACAGACAATTCTCAAACATTGCCAGAGCAACATGTTGCCACAGACTTCCTGCGAATCGAAAATGAATCATTGAATCGAACATCCAACTCATTAATCGATGAAGCATCACCGATTATCGAAAATAACAGTTTAGACAATGACAATCTTATCAATAACGGAAATTTGGATAGTGGAAACCTACAACGATCGTACAGTAAATCCGATATCAATTCAAGCTTCTCTGCACCTCTTACTAATCCAGATGTATTTACTGATCCAATCAATGCTTATTCACCTAAGCGCTCTACATATGTTAACATTCCGGGTCAGTCAGATGAAGTGTCTCTTAATCACAAAGATTCTAATCAATTCGAGTCATTGGCAAGTGTTATACCTGATACATGCCAAATAACTGGAGTCATTGATAGATCTTCACATAATCTTGATGGAAAATCAGTGATTTCCTCTGAGCAGCACTTTTCCCGCGTACGCAAATATCATGATCATTCTCGCGCTATCGTTTTCACTAATATACCTGAATCTATCTCGGTCAACATACAACATAGATTAGATGACGACTTATCCAAAGTTCGTGCGATACTATCAACCATTTTGGTAGCGTCACCGAAAGAGGTAACGTCCAAAATTAAACTATTAGCTTTGTTTCGAATTGGTAAAAAGCAGAATAATCATCCTAGATTATTAAAAGCAATTTTTACCGACGCAGCGGCTGCCAAAACTATTCTGAGCAACTCCTATTATCTTAAAGGTTCTCCCGTTAGATTACTAAATGATCTTGACAAGTATGAACGTGAACGTCTTCGAGAGGTTAGACAATTATTGAGATCGCGCTTAGATGCAGGAGAAACAAACTTAAGAATTCGGAATTTTCAAATTGTGCGACGAGGGACTCGCTTGAATTGGACTCCGCTGTTTGTGGATTAGATTTAGCTCCTCTCGTCGCTTCTAGCTTATCCAACATACCCATTACAAATGCATGTGATTACTTAGATGACATTGTTTATTATCAATCACCGTTGTGGTCTGCTCTGGCGAAATCCAATAGTGCTAACAGTAAGGGAAATAACACATGTGCTTCAATAGGCTATAGTTCTGTGATCTTGTATACTAACGCACGCAGTCTTCTTAATAAAATTCACGAATTGAAGCAACGTATTCAATATTCCCAGCCCTTGTTAATAGCAATAACAGAAAGCTGGCTTAACTCCGATATATCTGATCACGAGATTGAAATAGCTAATTATTCTTCTTATCGTGTCGATAGGACCGGAAAGAGAGGAGGTGGGGTAATTTTATATTTACATAATAGTGTAGCGTTTATGACCTTAAGTGCCAAGTCTGAAGGTGGTACAGAAACACTATGGGGCAATATATTACTGTCCGGTCATGTGTTAGTTACTATTGGTCTTATATATCGTAGTCCAAGAATGGATGTTTGTTCCATAGTTGATACATTATTAAAGTTTGGATCCCGTAGTAATGTGGTAGTAGTGGGTGATCTAAATATGCCTTCTATAGACTGGACTAACTACATATGCTTAAATAACAATAATTATTCATCAGCATTCCTTGATACTATCAATTTTCTTAATCTAACGCAACATGTCTCAATGTTTACTCGTTCCTCTGGAGACCATCAATCTTTGCTTGATATTTGTCTTACTTTCGATAAATATTTGATCACCGGTATAACATATTTGGATCCCTTAGGCAGCTCTGATCATTGTTATTCGCTTTAATACAAACTTATCTAATATATTGTCACAACCTGAGTCTTCATGTATGTCAGTACAATGTTTCAAAACCAATTACAGTTTAGTACGTCAATCCCTTCTCGGTACAAATTGGTATGATCCATTGATTTTTGGAGTTGAATCATCTTGGCAACAATTTGAAACTCTAATGATATCGCTCCTTCTACGTTTCTCACCTCGTAAGGTAGCAACTGCCCGTGCACGCACAAATCCTTGGTTTGATAAGGAGCTTCAAGATGCATTGAGATCCAAGAAGCAAAAATTCGTAAGGTATAGGAATGGAGAAACTGATTATAGGTCATTTAAAAAGTGTCGGAATCATTTCACATATCTCAAGAGACTTAAAAAGCGGCAATTTGAACAAGTACTGATAGGAAAGTCAGCCAACAATCCTAACATATTATTTAAATATGCAAATTTTAAAAGTAATGTTCGATCTTCTAGCTCTATCATTGGAAACAATGGACGCATTCTAGTAGATCATTTCGATATTGCTAATGCATTTGGTCGTAAATTTCTCGTATCAGCTACTACTTCTCCTTGTATAGAAATTACTCGTATTAATCCGTCAATTTTTGATATTCTTCACTTGTTCACAGTTCAAGATGTTATGAAAGAGTTTAAACGACTGAAACCGTCGGGCTCGATTTGCCCAGATTTACTTCCCTCAATATACCTGAAGAATCTTCATGATGTCATTGCTGCGCCTTTATATAGGATATTTATAGCATCATTATATTACGGTATAGTCCCGAATGCATGGAAACGCTCTATCATTAAGCCGCTTCATAAGAAAGGTGATCGATCATGTGTAGATAACTACCGACCGGTTAGTTTAACCTCTGTATCGTGTCGTGTATTAGAGAGATTACTTTATCGGATAATCAGTAGCTACCTAGAATCATACAGGTTACTTTCTACTAATCAGCACGGATTCCGTAAAAACTGTTCCACAGTAACCAACCTTTTATTGGCACAGGAAAGTTGGGGTTCCATAGTGGATGAGGGGTATGCTGTCGATGTCATATTTTTTGACTTCTCCAAAGCATTTGATCATGTACCCCATGACAAGTTGATTATGAAGATAAGTGCATTAAAAATCAATCCAATTATCATTCGTTGGATATGCAACTTTCTTTCTGGTCGCACATACCAGGTCGCCATTAACGGTACCCTTTCCGAGCATTATCCAGTTAATGCCGGTGTCCCGCAAGGGTCTGTATTGGGTCCTTTGCTGTTTTGTATTTTCATCAACGATCTACCCAGTGTAATAAGTTCGTATTCATTATTATTTGCTGACGATTTAAAAATTTGGAGAGCCATCAAGTCGAATTATGATCGTAACATTCTTCAATCAGATATTGACACGGTTCTTAAGTGGGCACGTTCTAATGGTCTGTCTGTTAATGCCTCGAAGTGCACTTGCATGCACATTCGATCACGTAATATTGTTCCAGTGCCGATATATCATCTCGGGGATCGAGTGATTAAATTGGTTTCGAGCTATAAAGATCTTGGCGTATTGATAACGGATGATTTCTCCACTCGCCAAAACACTGAGTACATTTGTTCGAAGGCCATGCGTATGGTTGGTTTCCTTCGCCGATCATTCAGCTATGTGAGTCCACGTTCTTTTAGAGTTCTTGCAAACGCTTTTGTACTAAGTCATTTGTTATATGCTTCTCAATGTTCATACCCTCGAACCAGAGATGAGATTAATCGACTTGAGAAGGTGCTACGTAGGGCAACAAAATTAGTACATTCTTTGAGAGAACTTCCTTACGAGGACCGTCTTCGGTCTTTAAATATGCAGTCATTATGTGATATTCGTGACTCGCGGGATCTGTGTCTTGTATGGGAGGTATTTCACAATGAACACCATGTGTTGCGTGGGCTCTTCAACATTCGATCAACTCGAGCTTTGCGAGGTCACTCGTTTTATCTTAGTCGCCAACGAATAGTACATTCTAGGACGATTCAATTTGGACAACGAATAATAAATTCATGGAATCGTTTAAGCGATGATATTGTAAATGCGGGAACTCGTGAGCTCTTTAAACGACAGATTATTTTAAATTGTTAACTGATTTGTTTTTGATTTTCTCTTTTTCTTTTATTTTGACTATCGATTTGTCAGCAACTGTGAGCTATGCTCGTAACGTTGTCTACATAATAATAATAATAATAATAAATTTACATTTAATAAATGTAAATTTATTGAAATAATAATTTTTTACTTATAAAATTTGATAATTAATTTATTATTAATATAAATTATTATTTATTGAATTGTCTTGAATTATTATAATTGTCTTGAACGGGACGACACCATTCTGTCAAAAGAGGGATTTACTCAGGGCGATCCCTTAGCCATGGCCGCATTCGGAGCAGCCACACTCCCATTGATAAGACAACTGAGGAGTCATGTACCTAACGTCCTACACCGTTGGTATGCGGATGATGCCACTTGCATAGGAAGACTAGACGGAATTTTGGAACTGTGGTCTGTGTTGGTAGAAGTTGGACCCAAGTACGGTTACATAGTAAATCCAGGCAAGTATAAACTCCTTGTACATCCGGAACTGCTAGATGCGGCTGCAAGATCCTTCAATGGAACACAGGTTCAAGTCAATGCTGAAGGGTCAGAGTTACTGGGATCCTTCATTGGTCAATCAGATTTTGTAAAGAAAAAGATAACCGAGAAAATAAATACTTGGATTGGAGATATTGATAAACTTTCTGAAATTGCGTCAATCGATGCTCAAATTGCGTATGCTTGTTTATCACAGAGACTGCAGTTTCGATGGTCACACCTATCCAGGACTACAGCTATTAAAACCGGAACATTTATAGTGCTGAAAGAGTCTATATTCAAACGTCTGATACCGAAAATATTTGGCGTAAATCATTAGCCAGAAGAGTTGTCTGACGTATGTTCACTACCGTTCAGACACGGGGGTATTGGCATTTCGGATCCAAACGATATGGCTTATGTGGCATATCGATCCTCCTTGGAAATATGTGGCCCATTTATGAGTGATACTGAAGGAACAAATTTATCGTCGAGGGAAGCAGAGTTGAAATTGGAGCTCAAGTCAATGCTCGAGAATTATCACCTTACTAGGAAGCAGCAAATAATCTCACAAGCTAGTACAAACTGGAAATGCATCCTCGGATGTGCTTCAAATAATGGAGCTTCATCAAGGTTATCAAATCGTTATTTCGAAAAACGAGATTACAGAATGAGTAATCAAGCTTTCAGGGATGCATTTGTGGCAAGGTATGGTTTTGAGTTCGATGCGACAATTGACAGCTGTTGTTGCGGAGAAGCTTTCACGACAATACACGCATTATCCTGCCAAACAGGTGGTGTTCCAATCACTCGACACAATATTGTCCGAGATATACTTGCTAATTCCATCAAGGAGGTGTGTTATCATGTCACAGTGGAACCTAAATCGCAAATTGTTGGAAACGCGGTTCAGTTTGAGCATTCTACAACAACTCGTGCATCATATGCAAGATTATATATTGCATATAGTAGCTTGGAATATGGAAACGTGGAATGATCCTTCTTGAATGTATGCGTCTATAACTGCCTTGCCCCGTCATACGTTTCCGTTCCGGCTGCGGGATTTGAATATCATCAATCCAGGAAACGAGCAAAGTACGAAGAGCGAGTGTCAAGAATTGAAAGAGGATGTTTATATCCATTTGTGATGACATCCAGCGGAGGCATCGGGCCAGATGCTAACAAAATTATACAATTAATCGCGAGAAAGAGGGCATCAAAATTTAATACAGAATATGCCACGTGTATAAATCTGCTTAGAGCAAAGTTGTCGATAGCTGTAGCAAAAACTGCATCGATGTGTCTACGACGACCAATTCGCGAACCACTGTCAATATACCATCGAACCGAAAATACCAACGAGTACGTGGACCAGTATCAACTAGCTCGCGGTCAAGCACAACTACGTCAAAAGGAAGTCGTTCACCAAGTGGAGACACTCGAGTGGACTGGTGACGGCGATGACAATTGAAATAACTTTAATATAATCATGGGCCCATTTGTGGGAACCCCTCAAGTGTTAGATAATAATATTATATAATGAAATAAAATAAATTGTCTTGAATTATTATTAAGATTATTTAATTATTGAATTATTATTAAGATTATTTAATTATTGAATTATTATTAAGATTATTTAATTATTATGTCTATAATATTTTTTTATAAAAAAATAAAAAAAATGTCTAAATTATTATTTATTGAATTATTATTATTCAGAAGGTCCATAAGTTTGCTGCTGTGTCGTGCTGCCTCACATGCAATCAGAGGGTGCCGGTCGACTAGGGGTCACCCATATAGTCGTGGATCCGAACGGATGGATGATTCTAATGTTTTAGAATAAATAATAATACATAACAATGTTAAATGTATATTGGCCCATTTGAGGGAACCATATGTTGTAATTAATAATATATTGTATTAAAAAAAATTAAAAAAAAATTATTATTTACTAAATTGTCTTGATTGTTAAGTACTTAAAATAAATAACATACACTAACTACAATGGACTATTTGAAAAGTGAATCCAATATCGGTTAAAGAGTTTACTGTCTTACTTCTTATCACATTCAAATATACAGCCTCTGTACCCACCTTTTCGACACATTATTTAGATTGTTATTCTTTTTTTGTGGTCATATGCTTGCCGGCGCGCGTTTGCCACGTAATTTTTTAAAATTTGTTTAACGCATCTGGTTATCCGAAAGAGAGCTGTCTCTGGTGTACCCTAATTCACAGTCTCCATCACGCCAAGTAGTGATAATAATGACTTTAGTTTTGTTTTGCGAAAAAGTGAGTATCGGTGTTTCAAACAAATTTTAAATTCAAGCAAATACGGAACAGAATCCAGGTATTTCCAATGGAATTTTGACTGTAACAACACCCAAGGTAAGAGATTTGTTGTCTCATGATCACGAGGGTAATGGGGTTCTTCCCCCCATACACAAGCTTAGAAATCTAATAATTATTAAATTGGCCGAGCCTGTTGGAAAACAATTTGTACAACATTTTCCTGCGAAGCTTCGCAGAACAGTATAAAAATAGAATATTATTTAACACGGTAAGGTACTACGAGACCGATGTTAAAATTTCCTTTACCACCTCTAATTTGGCTAATGCCTATAAAAAAAATTTTAATAACAATCTTTCGAAGTTTGGTAGCCTTATTTTAAATCTTCCTCCTCACATGGAGCAAAAAGACATTGATGACCTTCAAGTACTTTTTAAAGTCTCTAATTTTCGCCCCATTAAAGGAAATAATGAACTACCTATTCCAATAGGTATTGTCTCGGCTCCCGCCGACATTGCCGAGACGTTAACCAAAACTTCCTGCAACCCGTTTCTGGGTTTTAATTTAAAGTTCATAATTCTTGAAAATGATGACATGACCTTCCTTTACTGCAATCTTTGTCATGGATGGGGGCACTGGGTCTCAATGTGTAAGTCTGAGAAGATATGTGGCTACCGTTCCTCTAAAGAATGTATCGACATCGGGAGGGGGCAATGTTCATCCACCACGCGATGTGTTAACTGCTCTGCTCCACATCCCTCCTGGTCCAGGAGATGTGAGGCATTTAAGGCCTTTTGTCTCAAATTCTGTCCTTCACGTACAGTTAAAAGTCCTGCTAGCTATGCTGAAACCAGCGGTAGAATAATAATAATACAATAATTTATTTAACGTGGCAAATGCGTGCAAAATGCACGCTTACATGACCACTAACAAACAAAAAAAGAACATCAAAGATCACAGGTTATTAGTTAATTGTTGAAAAATAATTGGATTTGGCGTTTGAAGTACGGCATAGATGTTGATTGGCGGATATGAATAGGCAGTTGATTCCACAAGAGAGGAGCAGCCACAACGAAGGAGCGGAAGCCAAAAGAGGTAGAGTATATTGGGACATGTAAAAGAAGGGAATTACGGGAACCCAGAGCACAATACACAGTACGAGAATTGTCGAGAAAAGGAAGGTTGAGAAATGAAGGGGTATGATAAGTTATAAGGCGAAAAGCAATGATAAGAAGACGAATTTGAACACGACAATAAATGGTAGGCCAATCAAGAGAAACAAGATAGTGGGATGTATGATCAAAACGACGAAGACGGAGGAGAACTCGGACGGCAGCGTTGATGATGCGTTGTAAAGGAAGAAGAGTGGATTTAGGTGAGTTGGAAAATAGACTAAGACAGTAGTCAAGTCTTGAGAAAATAAGAGAAGATATGAGAGTCATACAAGAAGGGAAATCGATCAATCTACGAACTTGACGGAGGTTGCGGAGTATCAAGGTAGATGAGCGTACTTTATCTCTAACGAAAGGTTTAAGTGAAAGTCGGTTGTCGAAATGGAAGCCTAGGAAAACGAGATTATCAACGATTGGAAGAATTGTAGAATTTAATGATACGGAAGGATATTCGAAGCCGAGGCGTCGAGGTAGGATCCACATAATTTTGGATTTATCAGGATTCAGAGAAAGGCGAAGGGAAGAAAGATAATTGGAAATTGAGACAAGACAGTCCGAAGCGGAAACACTAAGATCGTGAATACGATAAACAGGTGCATGAGCATAGATGAGAATGTCATCAGCATATTGCATAACATGGAAGTAAGATGTATGAGAAATCGAAGACAAGTCACTGAGAAGAAGAGATAAAAGCATAGGGCCTAATACGGAGCCTTGTGGAACACCGGTCGGGATGGATGAAGGATGGGAGAGAGAAGAGTTAGAATAGACGCGAAATGTACGGTTTGATAGATATGAAGAAAACCATGATACAGTGGGTAAAGAGAAGCCATAATCATGACGAAGGCGATGTAGAAGAATCGAGTGATTGACGATGTCAAAAGCAGACGATAAATCAAGAGAAACTATGACACTACATAATTTATGATCGCGCGAGATGAGTAAGTCATTATAAACTTTAAGACATGCAATTTCAGTAGAGTGATTAGAGCGAAAAGCGGCTTGGAAAGGAGGAAACACGTTAGAGGAAAAGAGATATGTATTAACTTGCTTGAGAACGAGACGCTTAAGGAGTTTAGAGAGGGTTGGGAGAAGTGAGATTGGACGGTACGAAGATGGTAGTGAGGAGTCGAGAGATTGCTTTTTGATAAAAAGACGAACAGTGGTGAATTTCCAGATGGAAGGAAATGTACGGCTACGGATAGACGAGTTTAACAATGTGGTTAGGAAGGGTGAGATAGAGGAGCAGATATTTTTAAGTAAGTGAGTGAAAATTGGGTCAGAAGGAGAGGTTTTATTAGGTAATGACAGCAGAACCGAAGAAACTTCATCAGATGAAATGGGAAGAAGGTGGAATAGTTCTGGGAGGGAAGTATTTAAAGAGAAGTGTGGGTACAAGGGGGCTACGGGTAGTAGGGGAAGTAAATTAGATAGCTTAGTTTGTAGATAAGAAGAAAATTCATCATGATTTATATTACAAGAAGTAGATGATCGTGAAAAAATTGAGTTTAAGATTTTCCAATGAGATTTAGAGTTGGAAGATGACTCGAGTTGATTTCGCCAAAAGATAGTACGTTTAGTACGTATAAGAATAAGATGTGGACGGTGTAGAGAAAAGTAGGAATCACGGAGATTTGGAGGGAGTGAGTTGGGAGAACGTTTAAGAAAGCGATTATACACACGAAAAGAGTGACGGAGTTGACGCTTAGAAAGACTACAGTCAGAATCGAACCAGGGAGCATGGCGCAAGCGCTGAGAGAGTCGGAGTCGACTAGGCAGAAGTTTATTGATGATAGACATAAGTTCAGAATCAAACAGAATGCAGAGATCATCGGAAGAGAGATAGTTAAGAGGAAGTGAAAGGAGTGAAGAATTGAGTAAGGCATGTGCAGAGAATAGGGATATCGAGAAGTTTCCAGGGTCGACTTGGTGTGGGTATTGGTGGAGGCGGAGACGGAGGATGGGGACGAGTAAGAGTAAGAGTGACAAGGAAATGATCGGACAAACCGGGATCAGTAATTGACAAGGAAGTATAGTCATTAAAGCAGATAGGGATAGCAATGATGTCGAGAGCACCGCCGAGAATATGAGTTGGGCTTGTTGAAAGTAATTTATAGTTAAAATCAGAAAAAAGATTAGTTAAAGTGATAGAGTCAGAGTCAGAAAGGCGATCAAGACGAATGTTAAAGTCACCGAGAACAAAAGAAGGAGTATAAGAAAAGGAACAGTGAGACATAAGATCTGCAAGGTCGTTAAAGAAGATACGTGAGGGGGCAACTGAACCTGGACGGTATACAATCACAAGTTCCAGAGGGAAAGGAGTTGATAATCTGCATGTGAGTAATTCGAACGAGGTGTAACGGATGTTAACGTTAATTTTACGTAAAGACATTGGGTGACGAGCAATGACAACTATACCGCCATGGTTAAAAGCAGTAGATGTATGAGAGGCAATTGGACGAGCTGATTCAACTAAAGAACAACCAGAGCGACATAGACGACGAATAGCAAGATCGTCGGAGTCACAATGCCAGGATTCGGTAATGCAGAATGTAGGCCTTAATAAAGTTTTGGAGAAGTCACTAGCCCTATACAACTATGGAGCCACTCAATCACCTCAACCAATCCCGCCTTAGTGTAGCTTCAAATGTAGGGATCTATCTGTTACGGATATCCTTAACTCCTGGGGTCTACTCCTGGGCCCCTCCAAATTTGTCGCTCCACTTTCTTCTCGGGTCTGTCAGCTTTTGACAGCTGATCAGAGAAGAGAGGTGGCTGTCACAATGCTTTTAGCCTCCCCATCCGATGTAGCAGGCATCAATATTAGTAAGCGTATTTTTATTCCTAAGAAAAAATCCTGCTCATGCCCTAAAGATCTGCGACCCATTTCGATTCAAAATGCCCTCGTGTCGATTTACGAAAAAGCGCTAGCGCGTAAAATTGGCGACCATTTAAGTAGGCGTAATTTGATCCCTTCAGGTTTTCATCGGTTCGTCAAAGGTCGCTCGGTCCATTCAGCAGTTGGTGAGGTGGATCAGTTTTGTCGGGATAATAGCCATCGTCTAGTTGTGGCTGTTTTCCTTGATTTAACAGGGTGGAGATCCGGCTGTACACCAAGCGATTTTACTATGAGGACGACCCTGATGCGCGTTAGTTCTACCTATTACGGGTGTACCTCAAGGATCCCCAATTTCTCCTATCTTATATCTTGCTGCCTCTATTATTCTATTCAAAATATTTTAATACGAACAACGTCTTGTGGTGAACGCTGATGAAACCACAGCCCTGTTCACTGGACGCAGGTGTAAAGACGTAGT
Source organism: Pomphorhynchus laevis (assembly GCA_012934845.2). Lineage (NCBI taxonomy): Eukaryota > Metazoa > Acanthocephala > Palaeacanthocephala > Echinorhynchida > Pomphorhynchidae > Pomphorhynchus > Pomphorhynchus laevis. Next base: position 56,430 of record WNNJ02000583.1, on the reverse strand, counting down.
CTCTGACATCAGCTGTTTCCTTTTTAGATTAAAAGATCAGTTTCCCATATCTAACCTTACTTTAAACTCCGCCAAATCACAGGCGGTTGTCTTTCATGGCACCCCTGCAACAAAGCAGAAATTTCAGAGATTAGCACTATCTGCGCTATCCTCCATATTTGCCTCTAAACCACTTCCCACCTTCACAAGTAGAGTAAAATACCTCGGGTTCACCGTTACGGTGAACTGGTCGGCGAAAGCTGACCTGGATAGACTCAAACGTATCCTCAAGAAAGCTAGGTGGGCCCTGAAACGAGATCAGCATTTGTCATTGAAAGGGAAAACCCAGGTGCGCCTTTGGGGCACTTGGGCTATCTCGTAATTAGTCTTCTTCTCAAAAGAACGTCCCCCAGAGCAAAGGCTAAGGTTTCTTAAGCTCATCGTATCTCGTTTACCCAGCATAGTCCGCACCGACTGGATTCTTCGAGGGTGAGAGTCCCCGGGTGGTTCAGTCGGAAAGCGGTGTGTTGGATCGGTTGGTGTGCTTATATCCCCCTGGATCTGTGGCCGTAGTTCGGAAGTTGAAGACGGAAAAAAATGACCGATTGAACTGACTAACTATGATTTTTTAGTGACTGTTTTTCTGTTTTGCATGTTTCTCCTCGATTTTTGTATTTAAGAAAATCTTTATTTATTTATTTATTAGTTTTGTTTTAAATTTTTTTATTTTAATTTGATTTACAAGATCAGCTAGGTCTAAATATTATTTATAAATCAAAACTAATGCTAAATATTCGTTTTTCTGTTCGACTAGGTTGTTCTTAATTTTATGTTACATGCTAGCAGACACTATTATCTCAGACGTCAAATTTGTTCATTATCGCCATTACTGCCTTTTGACTATAGGCGGTGTAATAATATTCGGTGTAATCAATGCAAAGAGCAATTTGGTGCATCAATTGCAAACACTGCAAATTATGCAAAGGATGTGTACATTGTGTATGAACTATAGTCTAAAGTGCGATTAAATTCCGTGTTATGAAATAGTCGGCGCCCTTTTGTTATTCAAAGCTTTTTTATGTATTCACATCATTGCACTTTACACATCATAATAGATAATTTTAAAAGCGTGTAAAATCATTACGTGTCTTGTCGTTTCTCGCTTGACATAAGCATTCGTGTTGTGCAGCACACTAAAACATTTCACATCTAGAATATCAATTCGTACTTTTGACGCTATAATCTCATTGATTGAAAAAATGGTAATTGTATCGTTTCATATTTTACTGTTTTTAATTGTTTTCCTTCAAAATATTTAAAAGATTTTAAATATTAAATTTAGTTGCCGGTAAAGTTTAGTTATATTAACTGAATGGACGTTTTTTGTTATAACTTATTGCAACTTAGGAATTTGCAATTTAGGAGTAAAATATTTTTTATCGGAAATTTTTGCGGTATTAATAAGAAAATCTACGTGGCACCACTTATCTTGTGTTGACCTGACCAAGAAGCAAGCTGCAATAATTCCCAAGTGGGTTTGCCGCGCATGTTTGGCTCAAAATGAACAGTGCGTTGAGCCTGAGCATACGATTGGAGCTTCAACACCGGATACTCTTGCTACCATCGACAACCATCGACGACAACCATCGACGACAACCATCGACGACAACCATCAACGACAACCATCAACGACAACCATCAACGACAACCATCAACGACAACCATCAACGACAACCATCAACGACAACCATCGACGACAACAATCGACAGCAACCATCGTTTATGGGTGGACGTAAGAAAACAACTAAGACCGACACCAACTATGGACAACTGCAAGTACAGTGCTCGATACACGACTGCAGCGTCTGGACAACAATCACCTGCGACAAGAATAAGGCTAAAGAAGACTTTGTATGTGGTTTTTGTGCCAACAAACTAATCTGCAACCTTTCCAATAAGCACATATCAACATCCAACACGTCAACTCAAACTACCCCCGTCGTTTCTAATGTCCTTTCTCCACCCACCGACCCTGCCACCATATACACTTCCAATTCCATGTCATCTTCACTCACCGACACCCCACGTCCCGTCCTTCTCGTCTCGCTTCTCAATAACTTGCATCCATCAATCAAAATCACCTCCACCAACCTCCACTATCCTTCCACTCATAACCTTTTCTTCAAATCGCTTGCCACCCTCTTTATTATCATTATCCTCTATGTATTCCGTCGTCAAACCAAATCCCTCCAAATCATCAACTGCCAGCTCTTCTATCGTGATCTCACCTACTCACGTCAGTCGTCCTCCTTTACGGAAGCGCTTTGCTTCTCGCGATCGTTGCGTCATTGTTACTAATATCACGCCTTCTAACTCCTTATCTCCACAAACACGTCTGGACCACGATGTTTCCGCCTTGAGATCCATCCTCTCGTCTATTGTTCCTGCGGATAAACCATCCTTTTTCAAGGACATTTCTCCTGTCGCATTCATCCGTCTAAACAAATCGTCTCACTCTAATCCTTCCCAGCCTCCTCTCCTAAAAATTGTTTTCAAGCATCGCTCTCACGCGTCTTCTGTCCTCTCTCAACGATTCAAACTCATGTCATCTTCAACCACTCGAATTTTCCCCGATCGCGCCCCTTTTGAAATCGCTCAAATCTCTTCGTCCCGCATAGAAAAACGCCGTCACGAGGAAAACGGCGAAACATCACTCGCCATCCGAAACATAGACGGAAATTTTCAAGTTGTCCACACCCGTCCAAAAATTCGATGGCGCTCCATCTCTCCTATGTGTCTTCTCCACTAGTCTCTTTCGCCACAGCACACGGTTTCCGCCTCGGTCTCCTCAACACTAGATCTATTCTCAATAAATCCGATCTTATCCTCAACCTAATCACCAAGCAATCCATCGATCTCTTCTGCATCACCGAATCCTGGCACTCAGATTCCGACGACCTTTCCATTCGCCGTCTGCTCTCTGCCGGTTGCTCCCTAGTCGAATCCGCCCGCCCCCTCAGCTCATGCCCTTCTAAATCCTCTAATCATGGCGGCATCGTCGCATTCGCGCGTCACCCAGCGTCTCTTCGCAAAATCAATCCCCCTTTCAGTCCTTGCTCTTTTGAATTGCTCACTTGTCGTTATTCTAACCCGATCACTCTAGATCTCGCCATTGTATACCGTCCTGGTTCATCAGCTCCTACAGCCTTATTTTTTACCGAACTCGCTGACCTCCTTTCTCATTGTTCTTTGTCCTCAATCCCTTCACTCGTTCTAGGCGACTTCAATATCCGCCTAGACCGCCCCTCTTCCACAGATTCCATCCGCTTCATCAACATTCTATCCAACTACAATTACAAACTAATCTCCACTGCCCCACACATATACTTGGCGAGGCACTCGACATCATCGCTGTCCCCGATCATTTTGCTGCCCACACCTCACTGTCCATCTCTGATCCTGGTCTATCCGATCACTTTCTTATCACCCTTGATCTCGCTCGCAACCACACCCCTCCTCACACACCTACAATCCTACGTCGCCCTTGGAGAAATCTTGACCTTTCCCTTCTCCGCTCTGCCTTACTCAAATCGTCTCTATCATTACCCACAATAACATATTCATCTCCTCACGATCGCGCCTTTCTTTTCGACTCTGAACTCACATCCACTCTCGATATTCTCTTGCCCTTCAAGTCTCACCCACACCGTCGCTTGCACCGTATCCCATGGTTTGACATCCAATGCCTACTCTCAAAGCGTCGACTCCGCCATGCTTTTTGAGTCTATCACCGCTCTCACAGACGCGATTTCCGCTCGATCACTCTGTCTTTCCGTGATTAATATCTTGCTCTTCGCCGGTCTCATCTCCACCTACTACGTACCAAATGCAACTCCTTCTGGCAGCATAAAATCATCACTTCATTCAACTCTAAGACTCTCTGGCATACTTTTAACTCAATCCTGGCTCGTTCCTCTACGCCTTGCAACATCAATGCTAATGATTATTCGTCATTTCTCCAGACTAAAGTATCCACGCTGCTCTCTCACACCCCGGTCTCCATCCTATCCCATTCTGCCCAGTCTACTCTCATCCTTCCGGAACTCTTTCATCTTCTCCCTGTATCACCTACAGAAGTATCATCTGTCCTCATGTCCTTGTCCAACAAAACCTCACCTGCCGATCCCCTGCCTACCCACATATTAAAATCTATATGCTCATCGATATCCCCATTTCTCACAACCTTGTTTAACTCGTCCATCCGCAGTCGTATCTTCCCTACACACTGGAAATCCGCAATCGTTCGTCCCCTCCTTAATAAACAATCGCTCAACCCCTCCCTTCCTTCTAGCTATCGCCCCATTTCACTACTCACTACTCTTTCAAAGCTCTTAGAACGCTTCATCTTAATACAAATAAACGCTTATCTCTCCTCATCCAATCTGTACCCTCCTTTCCAATCCGCTTTCCGCTCTAATCACTCGACAGAAATCGCATGCATAAAAGTGTACAACGACTTACTCATTTCTCGAGACAAGGCTCTATATAGTGTTCTCATCTCCCTCGACCTCTCCTCCGCATTCGACATTGTCGACCACTCCGTCCTCCTTTCTCGCCTTCGTTATGATTACGGCTTTTCTTCCTCCTCCGTAGCTTGGTTCGCCTCATATCTATCCGACCGTTCCTTTCGCGTCTGTTCTAATTCATCATCCTCCCCTCCCATCCCTATTTTTTGCGGGGTTCCACAAGGTTCAGTCCTAGGTCCCCTAGTCCTAGATGTGCGGGTGCTCATGCACCCGCACATCGCATACACGATATCGGCATTTCTGCCTCCAACTGTCTTTCTTCTATCTACAAACGTCTCTCCAATCTCCATCTCGTTCTAAACGCCGAAAAGTCCAAAATAATGTGGATCCTTCCCCGTAAACCAAGCATATCTCATCCCATTGTATCTTTTGCCTCATCGATCTTCCCTATAGTCCACAATCTCACTTTCTTAGGCTTCCATTTCGATGATCACCTTTCCCTTAAACCCTTCGTCCGTGACAAGGTCCGCTCGTCTAACTTAATTCTTCGTGACATCCGCCGTATCCGCCCCCTTATCGACTTCCGTTCTTGTATGTCTCTTCTTTCATCAATATTTCTTCATCAATACTTCTTTCTTGCAATATTTTTTAAAGTGTGTTTTAATTACTTTATGTATTTTATTTATATAGACAGAAAGTGGTTTTAATGTACATTTAAACGCACTACATATAAACCTAGGTTTTATTGGATTTTTATGTAATTTTTGGATTCCAATATAATATAGGTATAGTTTTATTATCTAATTCAACTTTATACCCTTTTTATTCATTATAGAACAGTGACTTGTAATAATTGTTTCTAAACTCAACTCACTACGTTCATATATTGGATGGATTTACATTTAAATCATTAGAATTAACATCTTTCATTAGTATATCATAATAAAGCTTTTTGCATATGAAGACAAAGTTATTACTAGCTTTATCAATAGTTGTTATTATATAGTTATGCTTTAATTGAGTAAGTTCTGTATACATATCTTTATTAATTTTATCTTTCCTTTTATAATTGTTTGTTATTTTCATTTTATTTTTAATTTTATCAAATATATAATCTTTCCAAATGTTTATCTTAGATACATTCGAGTTTTCACTATTAATCAGCTTACTAAAGTAATCATTTAAGTTATTATATAACGAATTGTAAATTTTATTTTTGTCGTTGTTATTATTTAATCTATATATACCCTTTTAAAAAAGTTTGAGATCTAAAGTAAATACATAAATACATTTGAGATAAAATAACATACAAGTTTTTTTCCTTAAAACAATTTTGGTTTCTAATAAACATACATTCTTACAATCGATGACAACCATCGACGACAACGATCGACGACAACCTTCGACGAGAACCGTCGACGACAACCATTATAACATACAATTTTCCATCTTACAATCGACAACGAAAACCATCGACGACATCGACAACGACAACCACCGACGACATCGGCATTAAAAAAGTTTGCGAACTGAAGTAAATACATTTATTTATTTGGGCTAATAAATTAACTACTTACAATAATAATGCCTAAAGGACGTCCTGACAGTGTATTGAAATGCTGCAATTGCAATGGACAGGCTGCAAAATGCAAAAACTGCAAATGTGTTAAGGCCGGTCGAAAATGCCCAACATGTAGAGTGGGCGGATGTATCAATAACACGGATATAAGTACATCGTCCGATGTATGTATTTTAACTGGAATTCCGGAAAATAATATATACATAAACGCTATAGAATCAGAATCTTCGCAAAGAAATGCATATCAAAATCATGCAAACAGAACAGTAATTACTGATGCTACTCAGATTGTATCTGTGAATAATGGAATTTCTAATAACTTAGAAATTTGTAATATTGAGGGGATATATCAAGTGGTTATTCAATGGAAGCCAAACATCATAGTGCTCCCTCGATGTTCTGCAAGTAATACTATAATTGATACTATCGCAAACTTCTATTTCGATGTTGCACGAAAAAATAATAATGAGAACTCTGTTCTCAAGTCTGCTACAGTTTTTTTACAATGCGTTCTCCAAAGAATTCCATCGAAAAAAGTTAACGTGATTCGAAAAACATTAGAGAACAGACTGGCTTTGTGGTCAACAAAAAAATATAAAGAGCTTTTTGATGAGGCCAATTACCTACAAGTAGCTTTCAGTAAACCTAGAAAAAATTCACATATGACGGATTGGAAAAAGAATTATGTTAGGCTAATGTTACCAGGGAAAGTTGCTGCAAGTTCCGCGATTCTTGATAACAATGATTCGTCAGGTCCGCTAGGCCCTAATGTTATGGTTGGATCTTCATCTGTCAAAGAAGTGCTTGAAAATCTACACCCTATCCCAGAAAATCTACATCCTGATTCTCTTCTGTCATCACCAATTCATGGATCGATCACACATCACTCTGTACGCTTCACGAAAATTGACGAATACGCTATCATCAAAGCTTGTAAAAAAACTAACGGAAGTGCAGGACCGTCAGGATGTGATTCGAGTCTATGGAAATTCATGCTCACAGGCTTCGGAAATCATTCACGTAACCTTGCCAGGGCTATGGCTGAATTCACAATTCGATTAACTGCTGATAAAATTCCTCCTTGTGTTCTTGATGCGTTTACGACATGTAGGCTTGTCGCTATCCCTAAGAAATCTGGGGGCATAAGACCGATAAAAGTGTGTGAAGTTACGAGACGCATAGTATGTAAAGCCATACTTGAAGTGGTAAAATTCGACTTGCAAGACGTGGCTGGAAAGAGTCAATTGGCAGCATCACAACGTGGCGGAATTGAGTTTGCTATTCATTCCATCAAATCCGCATTTATGTCGAATAAACAACGCTGTGTTCTTGCCGTGGATGCTTCTAACGCATTTAACTCTTTAAATCGACAAGCTGCTATTCACAATATACAATACATTTGTCCTTCGTTGGCTTGTGTTCTTGCAAACACTTACAGAACTGACGCTCAACTAGTGCTTGGCGGTACAAGCATATTTTCTCGAGAGGGGTTCACACAAGGGACCCCTTAGCTATGGCGGCTTTCTCCATGGCATCACTTCCGTTGATCAACAAAATTAAAAACAGTGTTCCCAGCATCACACAAGTTTGGTTTGCGGATGATGCAAACTTTGTCGGTACTATTGACGAGTTAAATATAGTATGGAATGTATTGAAAAGCGATGGACCTCAATACGGATATTTCGTTAACGCTAAGAAAACACAACTGCTTACTCATCCATCTGAAATGAAGCAAGTATGCCCATTGAAAGAAATTGGAATATCATCGGATGGTATTATGATACTTGGCATTCCTATAGGCACTACCGAGTATGTAGATTCGGTTGCACTTGATAAATCTCAAAGTTGGACTCGTCTACTTGATCGTTTAGTAGAAATAGCCAAAGTTGATCCACATGTATCTTATATCGGTCTTACAAAATCAGTACAATGGAAATGGACTCACTTTTTCAGAAATACAACATTTGAATGCGGGCATTTGTCAACGCTGTTGACCATACTAAAAGACAAGCTTTTACCATCTTTAACAAGTCGAACCTTGAATCATGATTGGTGGACAATATTGACCTCACCTCTTAAACTAGGAGGTCTAGGCGTATTAGACCCCATTTTCGCATCCACACTGGAGTATGAAAACGCACAACTAATCTGTAATACTTATGATTCTGAATATACAGGAGAAACTCTGCGACAAGTACAATCATATGTTATAAAAAGTATTTCTTGTCAACGAATTAATGTTTACAAGAACCGTTTAATTGATGTCAAACAAAGGGCTCAACAAGCAGTATTGAATGCAATTAACCATGCTACTCAGAATTGCGCTTCATCATGGCTAAGTGCGCTTCCTCTAGCCGTTGATAACTTTCATCTCCATTCATATGAATTTAGGGATGCCATATGTTCCAGATATGGATGGAATCCACCAGATCTAAACAAAAAAACATGTATATGCGGCACAACAAATGGCATTATTCACGCGTTATCATGTAAACGTGGTGGTGTACCAATAATCCGTCACAACGATATTCGGAACACGATCGCTTATGCATTATCAGAGATATGCCACGGCGTCGAAGTCGAACCAACTTTGCAAAAGATTCCAGACAGCTTAGAATTCATGAATAATTCAACAACGAAAAATAACAATGCGCGCCTAGACATTTCATGTTATGGACTACAGGACAATCGATATGAGCGGACGTTTTTTGACGTCAATGTTTTTTCAGTACATGCTCCGTCATATGCCAGCAGTTCGCCTCTCGCCGCCTTTGAATATAATGAAAATCGCAAAAACAGCAAATACAATGAAAGAATTGTCATTGTGGAAGAAAGCAAGTTTATACCATTTATTTTTTCATCATCAGGAGGAGCTGGACCGCGAGCTCTTAAGCTTCTCAAGGACATTGCCTCGATATCATCGAGGTTAAAATCAGAAAAATATAGTGATGTATTGGTTCACCTTAAACGCAAGATTAGCTTCTCGATTGCACGTGCTTCTTCACTATGTCTGCGAATGCCGCGATCAAGTAGAAGACATCCAATCTTTCCTGACAATAAATCTCATTTATAGGCCCCTTTACGGGAACCTAATTTCTGTAAATTAACTTTTCTTCTCTTAAAAAAATTACTTAATAATAAAAATAAAAATAAAAATTAAAAAAATAAAAAAAAATATATTTACCCTTTTTATAGCAGCTTTCTTAATTCACAATTTTCAATTAATTCTAGATTATGGGTACATATATGTTTATGTACCCATAATACATTATTATGATGATGTATTATGAAATTATTATCATAATTTCATTTATTTATATCAAAACTGAGACTTTTATAATTGCATTCTGTATCCATTATGTTTCTAATATTATCGTTACATATTGATTTTAATTCTTTATTATAATTACATATTTTTCGTCCTAATGGTGGTAGGAGTTTATACCTTATTTTAGGAATATATTTACTTAAATCTGACCCTATTATTTCTTTACTTTTAGAATTATTTAAAAGTCCGGCTATATTTATGTTATCTATACATTTATTAATGAAGTTTATGGTTAATGTATATTTTCTATTGTTATTATTAACATTTATTGTACGATTATAGTATTTTGTATTACAATAACTGCCTATTATGCAACTTAGCCTATCATAGTCGTTAATTAATTTTTGATTTATTGAACATATGATATCTTTAGAAAAACTTCTTATATTTACATAAAGATCTTAGCTTATTATCTCTTAAAAGTTGTTTCAATATTTCTAATTGTTCATTTATATACATATCTTTTTTAATATTTTTAACTTTATTTTTCCTATTCCTTTTATCACCATGACTTACTGGTTTGCTTTTAACCGGATTATTTTAATATATTTGTTTATTATGTATTATACTACTTCTGCCAATTCGTTGTACCACGTCATTCAATCCTAATGGGTACATGGAATTTAGCGTTTTAATCCAAAAATCTTCTTTCTCTAATAGTTTTTGATTTAATATTGATTTGCTTTCTTCGATAATATGACTAGCCCAAGATAGTATTCGAACTTACTTCCAGACCAATAAGTCAAATTTACTACGATTACTTCTATTTAATGTGGAGGGACTACATTATTTAATATCAGCGGGTATTACTTCCTGGTTTTCTTCGTTTGATTTAATAGTCCTTATTGAAGCTCTTTCAACCCAACTGGTGTCTTTACCTAACTATTACACTTTTAATATCCCAGCATCGTAGGGTAACCGTGGTCGACCCTTCGGTGGCGTGTCCATTGCTGTTAGTTCAAGCTTTACAAACTGGGAAGTTAAAGAGTTATCTAACGTAATATGTATAGATTCATGTGGTATTCTTTTAATAGGTTGCTATTTTAACCCATTGATGTCGGCTTGTGATATCATCGATGAAGTTTCGGCTTTTTTAAGTGATTTATCTTCTGAAAATTCCATTATCGTTGTGGGAGATTTTAATGCGCGTTTCATGAACCCCGTCCCATCTAAACTTAAGAAACTGTTATACTTTTTTAGTGAGTTTGGTCTTGAGTTGCACGTACCCGTAGAAGGATGGACTTATGAGTGTCACAATGGGCGAAGCTGCATCGATCTCATATCTACAAATGTTAGCGTCAAAAAGGTTAAACTGGAGATTGCATCCAAATGGGCTCTACTCCGCAAATACAAACCTGTATCTTTCATTCTAGAAAATCATATTAACACGCCAATAGAGAAATCCTTGCCTTCACAAATTAGCAGAAAACTTTGTTTCAAGAATTTGAATCATAATATGATAAAAGACGTAGTAGATCTTCTAAATGCATATGAAATAGAACCAAGTTTCTCCAAAATCAGTGGATGCCTTCTCACCGCATGTCATCCACTCTCTAACCGCAATTATCAACATTATGGAAACAAGATACATCGTAAGCCAATACACTTTGTACAGCTACGGAGAAAGCTCATATTTATGGGCAGAAGCCGGCGGTTTGATCATGATATTAATATGAATTTTATTTTCTTACGGCGTGTGTATTGTACGATGTTATCAAAATTTCGCGAATCAATATTATTAGAGGAAGAATACAAACGCTTGCGACAAGCAGAACGATGCCCCTGGAAACTGCAAAGAAAAAACAATGTTAGTACCTCCGGCATCCCGATGAACTGTTGGTTTAAGCACTTTAATGATATTCTCGTTAATTCACATGGCCTCCCAATGTGTCGTAATAATAATGCGCTGATAACACTGTCATGCTTGGGCAGTGACAATGACCAACTAAATGCTCAAGTTTCATTGCCCGAATTAGAACTTGCTATCTTTTCTATGTCTAATAATAAGGCTGCCGGCCCTGACCAACTTTGTGTTGAAGAAATTAAAGATTCCTTTTATTTATTATCGAGTTATTGGCTACAATTATTCAATTGTATCCTATACGGTTATCAAATGCCGGTGTCATGGAAGCAAGCTGTAATAAAAATCCTGTTTAAGGGTAAAGGGGATATAAGTGATAGCAACTCGTACCGTGGAATTGCCCTGCTAAATCATACCTATAAATTTTTGTCCACTCTTATAACCAATCGATTATCGAAACCGTGATTATCTGTTGCCGCCAGAACAATTTGGTTTCCGACCTCACCGATCAACGGTGGATGCAATCAAGGTAGTTCGTGAACAAGTGTTATTACAATTCGAACGCAAGAGTCATTTATATGCTATCTTTGTTAACTTTAAAAGAGCCTTTGATTCGGTTAATCGAGAAATACTCCCCCGTAAATTGTCGATGGATTTCCGGATATCTGGTCGTATGGTGAAACTCTTGTGCAATATCCTTTATGCCAATTCATTAAATGTCTTCGACGGACTTATTTCATCAGACACAATAATTGCTAGCCGCGGTGTGATGCAGGGAGATCCGCTCAGCCCTATCCTTTCCTCTGTTTAAATCCATGATTTGCCGTCTCATCTGAGAAACGAATGTCAAACTTCAAGTTCTGTTCTTTACGCGGACGACTTAGTTATTCTAACGAAAGATCTGGAATCGGCTCAAAACGTAACCACTGCTCTAGCTAACTACTGTTCAAATAATCTAATTGAAGTCAATATCGATAAAACAAAGGTATTAAAGTTTCGTAAAGGTGAGAGATTGTGCTCACATGACGAGATTAGTTTAAACAGCAGGAAGGTAGAGTTCAGTAATCAATACACGTACTTGGGGATGCTATTGACAAGTAGGTGGTCTTTTAAGCTTCATATCGAAAAGAAATGTGCGAAAATCGTCATAGCCACTTCGCGAGTTAAATGTTTAGGTAAGCTTTCCTTTGGTGGTGCTCTTCAGTATTTTCATGTCATGCTTCTACCGATTTTGTACGCGCTTTCAGCAATCTGGACAGACCTCACGACGGCTAATTTTGTGCAGATCGACAAATGTAAAGGCAGATTCATTAAGCGTGTTGCAGGCGTCTCTCCAAAGTGTTCGACGACTGCAGTTTATGTTTTATCTTTAGTCGAGTTATGTACGGAGTATTTACGAAATATGATCGGAGCACAAGATACGGTACATTATATTCAAAATAAAAAATACTTTACAGATAAGGTTAGCAAGCTAGATCATCATCTGTACACTTCACCAGTTAATACGCAAACGAGTTGGCAGTCTCCGTGTGCTTCTAAACGCCCCCTCGTTTGGAGGGTTTCTTTGCACGGATATCACGACAAGTTTTGTCGCACTCGCGTACCCGTCCATAAACGTGGAGTTTCATGTGTGTTTATTCTGTGGTGATCGATGTGAGTCTTTATCCCACGTATTTGAGTGCCCGGTATTAGCGCAAAAATCTTTGAAGGAGATCGATAGGTTAAGTTTACGGCTAACCTGATAAACCTGCTAAATTTATTTTGCCTGTTGGAAACTAGCGGTGGACTATCAAATATTGATATTATCTCAAATGAAGTCGTTGCACAATGTTTTATTTAATTTCTTTCATTTAGCCAAGTCGATAGACCCAGTGCCCTAATAAATTTCCTCTACATTATTATTTATAACATCACAAACTATAAAATTTTTTCTGTTACATTTAAAAAATCTAAAATTAAAATCATTAGTACTTACGTATTTTTTCAATATGGTTGAGTACATGTAACTTTTAAGTCATAATTTTTAACGTTGCTATTTTGGTGTCGCTACCTAGTTTAATTGACTCAGACTAAACTTACAACGGGCCATCCAGCAGCATCTGACAGGGGGCTGCCCTGCTTAAGGCGGTTGCAGGCTGGAACAAGATCTATAAAGATCTACAACCTTCACTCCACGCGCTACGCGACCTAGTTATTGGCCATTACCTGGTCTCTTAAACTTGATCACGTGAAGCAGTTTACATTTTAAAGTGTAAACACCTTGGGATGCAAACTTCTCCCTTTTTAAGAATTAATAATCCATCAAACTTGTTTGAAAATAAGAAAAAATAATAGTAAAGTCGTAACCAATAATACATAGTTTCAGTATTTCTGACAGAGGTCATATTACCGGGAAAACAAAGTCCACAGGTCAATAATAACATGTCAGTAGAACAAATTAAATCAGCTAACTGAGTCTACGTATTTAATATAATTATAAAATAAACAAAACATAATAATGCTAAATCAAAATTTAATAATTAAATAATAAAATTAATAATTGTTTTTAGATTTTCTATAATTTAAATCAAGTTAAAAAAATGAAATTTAAAAAAACGTCATTTTTATGAATTGACTAATAAATAACAGACGTTGTATCAGAATAAGAATTAGAGGTCATCAGGAGGAACTGCTATGCTATCGGGTTTCGGCCCCTGTTCCTCTACCCAACATAGCAGCGGGGCTATGTTGGGTAGAGGCTAATAATAATATACATCATTAGCCAAATACATGCTAATGATGTATTTCTTCTGATAAAACTATCTAGTATCTTATTCTAATACAAAGTATATTATTTATTATCCATCCATAAAAATTTGCCACTTAAGAGTTTAAATTTATTCTTTATATTATTGTGTTGATTTATATATTTTACTATTTTCTGCTTGATGTTATTTTTATAGTAACCTAGTTTAAAATATGTATCTATTAAATTATTTAAATGATTTTGAAGAAAGCCAATATCATTACATATTGTTGCAATTCTTAAAATTTCATTATTTAATGTATTATATTTTATATTATATGGTATGCATGAATGCTCATGCAAAAATATGTTTCTTGTAAATTTAAATATGTCATCTTTACGATATAAATTAATAGTAGTTTTAGTTAATGTTAATTTAATGTTCATATCTAGATATACACCTTCTTTATCATTAATATTGGTTTTGTTAAGAATAAGGCTTTCTGGATAAATGTGCTCACTAATTGAATAAAAATTATTAGAATTAAATACACATATATCATCAATGTATCGAAACATATATTTCATATATTTATATTGTTTAGATTTAGTTTTTACACAGTTATGAACAAATTCATATTCTATAAAGCTTAAAAACAAGTCAGCTATAATTGGGCTACTATTACCACCCATTGGAACACCTTTTATTTGTCTAAATATATATGTCCCTACTTTAAATAATTTTGATTTATCAAAATATTTAAGGATTGGTTTAACAAAACCAATCCTTAAATTGGTTTAATATTTGATTAACAAAACCAATATTAATGATAAATAAGGTGTATATCTAGATATGAACATTAAATTAACATTAACTAAAACTAATATTAATTTATATCGTAATGATGACATATTTAAATTTACAAGAAACATTTTTGCGTGAGTATTTATGCATACCATATAATATAAAACATAATGCATTAAATAACGAAATTTTAAGAATCGCAACGATATGTAATGATATTGGCTATCTTCAAAATCATTTAAATAGTTTAATAGATACATATTTTTAACTAGGTTACTATATAAATAACATCAAGCAGAAAATAGTAAAATATACAAATGAACACAATAATATAAAGAATAAATTTAAACTCTTAAGTGGCAAATTTTTATGGATATACTTTGGATGTAAATTATATATTTAAATTTTTATGGATGTAAATTATACAAATTTTTATAATATACTTTGTATTAGAATAAGATACTAGATAGTTATTTCAGAGGAAATACATCATTAGCATGTATTTGGCCCCGCTGCTGTGTTGGGTAGAGGAGTTAGGGGCCGAAACCTGATAGCATAGCAGTTCCTCCTGATGACCTCTAATTCTTATTCTGATACAACGTCTGCTATTTATCAGTCAATTCATAAAAATGACGTTTATTTTAAATTTCATTTTTTTTAACTTGATTTAAATTATAGAAAATCTAAAAGCAATTATTAATTTTATCATTTAATTATAAAATTGTGATTTAGCATTATTATGTTTTTTATAATTATATTAAATACGTAGACTCAGTTAGCTGATTTGATTTATTCATATAGACAGAAAGTGGTTTTAATGTAAATTTTAACGCACTACATATAACCCTAGGTTTTATTGGATTTTTATGTTATTTTGGATTCCAATTTAATATAGGTATAGTTATATTACCTGATTCAACCTTTATACCCTTTTTATCCATTATAGAACAGTGACTTGTAATAATTGTTTCAAAACTCAACTCACTACGTGCATATGTTGGATTCACATTTAAATCAATAGAATTAACCTCTTTCATTAGTAGTATAATACATAATAAACAACTATATTATAATAATCCGTTTAAGCGCAAACCAAGAAGTCATGTTAAAGTCATGATAATATAAGTCATGTAATAAAAAAAATTAAGTCATGACATTAAAGTCATGATAATATAAGTCATATAAGTCATGTTAAAGTCAATTTAATATAGGTATAGTTATATTACCTGATTCAACCTTTATACCCTTTTTATCTATTATAGAACAGTGACTTGTAATAATTGTTTCAAAACTCAACTCACTACTTGCATATGTTGGATTCACATTTAAATCAATAGAATTAACCTCTTTCATTAGTAGTATAATACATAATATACAACTATTATATAATAATCCGTTTAAACGCAAACCAAGAAGTCATGATAATGATAAAATCTTTATCATTATAAAGATTTTTGCATATGAAGACAAAGTTATTACTAGCTTTACCAATAATTGTTATTATATAGTTATACTTTTATTTAGTAAGTTTATACATGTCTTTATTAATTTTATTTTTTCTTTTTAGCAGCTTTCTTAATTCACAATGTTTAATTAATTCTAGATTATGGGTTCATATATGTTCATTTATTTTATCAAAACTAAGACTTTTACAATTGCATTCTGTTTCCATTATGTTTCAAATATTATCGTTACATATTGATTTTAATTCTTTATTATAATTACAAATTTTTCGTCCTAATGGTGGTAGGAGTTTATACCTTATTTTAGGAATATATTTACTTAAATCTGACCCTATTATTTCTTTACTTTTAGAATTATTTAAAAGTCCGGCTATATTTATGTTATCTATACATTTATTAATGAAGTTTATGGTTAATGTATATTTTCTATTGTTATTATTAACATTTATTGTACGATTATAGTATTTTGTATTACAATAACTGTCTATTATACAACTTAGCCTATCATAGTCGTTAATTAATTTTTGATTTATTGAACATATGATATCTTTAGAAAAACTGTTTATATTTACATAAAGATCTTTTAGCTTATTATCACTTAAAAGTTGTTTTAATATTTCTAATTGTTCATTTATATACATATCTTTTTTAATATTTTTAACTCTATTTTTCCTATTCCTTTTATCACCATGACTTCTTGGTTTGCGTTTAAACGGATTATTATAATATAGTTGTTTATTATGTATTATACTACTTTGCTATTTGTTGTAGACTATGATTAGTTTTGGAGGAAATTTAATCATGTCTTGTGAATTAAAATAAATCAGAGAATCAAAAAGAAACAGAATAACCTTATTTGTAAATGTTTGCCAATAAAATTGGCATCTTCAGGCAAAAAGTTTTCACTGCTGAGTAGTTATGTGACAAACATAATAGTTTTTAAATGAATCTTTTAAGTCCTTCCGGGTCGGAGGCAGTGATCATAATGTTTATAATGGTCATAACCGACGAAGTTTGTGCATCTAGGTTTATACTTTTCTGTTTGTGTTAATTAAAAAGGTTGTGTTGAAATTCGTATTAATATAACGTCACCAGTAGTTTTCAATTTATTATCAATTAATTTATCAATTATAAATTAAAAATTACTTAATAACATAAGTATTGTAAATACAGGAAAATAGAATAAATAGCTGCTATTGATTTCAATTCTATTAATTTGATAACTAATCAATCAAGTTCAATACTTTTGCGTTAAAATATTGTTTTCTAAAATTCTTTATCATTAATTACCCCCTGGTTAATAGTTTTAACGAATTTTATGCCTTGTCATTCTTCATTGTTATAAAAATCTTAAAAATCTTAAATATTTTGGTCAATGTGATAATTTTATATATTTAATATTAAGAATTTAAATAAACATATTTAAAAAACTAATCTTTTTCTTAATTTTTTTAATTCTCAAGTGTGTATTAGAATCAAGTCTGATCGACGAAGTAGTTTTATCATCTTACATATTTCGCTAGCCTCTTCTATAATCACCAGAAAATTCGGGTCTTTATCACAAACAGGCTTTGTGATAAACAAGTATTGTTGTTGATAAAAGTATGTATTTTCCGATGACTTAAAAGTTTTGGCATTGCAGAACTTGGAACAGAAAGTATAAGCTGGTAAAATGGTAAGCTAATAAATTTATTTCGTTCATCTTACTCAGAAGATTAACTTTCTATCTTTAGTATTGTACGAATGTAAAATTTATTGTTCTTTTTTGCAGTCATCTTGTCAACAAACTGAACCAATTCTAACACCTACAAATCAGCGATTTGTTTTATTTCCTATCGAATATCAAGAGATATGGACTATGTACAAGAAGGCAGTTGCTTCTTTCTGGACGGTAGAAGAAGTTGATTTAGGCAGGGACCTTCAAGATTGGGAACGTCTTAATGATAAAGATCGAAGATTTATAAAATTCGTTCTCGCGTTTTTCGCTGCCAGTGATGGTATTGTAATGGAAAATCTGGTAAACATCTCTTAAATTGTCATATTATGATAATTAACATGTAATTAAAAAATATTTTCTTCAGATTGAACGCTTTGGTCAGGAGGTGCAAATCGCTGAAGCAAGATGTTTTTACGGCTTTCAGCTTGCAATAGAGAATGTACACTCTGAAATGTATAGCTTGCTTATTGACACACTTGAAAAGGATCCAGTTCAAAGGTGACGAGTTTCAAATTTTATTAATTAGGCTTTTAGTAAATGCGGAAACTTCTTTATAGCAAAAAATTTTATGACCTTTAATTTCACTTGTGAATATTTTTCTCAGACACATTCTTCCTGAGAATGCGTCTTTCTCAGACCCATTTCTTCATTCATAATATTTACAAATTTTGAATTTATTGTGTCAAGTTAAACGAAATATTGTATATTAACTCTTAAGCTAACTACTTTTCAATAAAAACAAGATATATTATATAGAAATACTTATGCTTTGTCATGTAAGCTATACAATCAATTTTCATTACAGTCGTACTGAACTTCTGAGTGAAACCATCATGTAAGTCAATTATGGCCTGCCAAACACGGCAATCCATAATGTTTTCTGGCCCTCTAAACTTTCTGCAATTTTTCACTTGACAATCTTACTTTTGAAATCTTTCATGTTTAAATATTTTACTGTGATCTCTATAATAAACTTTATTAAGTCACGAAATATTTGTAGTATGATTGATAAACTAGTAGCACATGAATATTTGTAAATGCTACAGTATATAAACCAGATATTAAATCTGTCATTAGAGATGCAACCACAGAAATTCCGCTAATAATGTATAAATTGTTGTATAAATGTATCGGTCTGATCGAAGTGATTCATATTTTTTATTCGATTAAAAATTTTCTCAGGTATTTGCTAAGTTATCTTTGCTGGTACGTATATACAATTTTAGAGATAAATAATTTTTCTGTCATCATATATTATATTCTTGACGATAAAAATAAATTAAAGTTTTTAAATAGTTAATACTAATCCAATTTTGATAAATAATTATAGGAGCTGGATAATATATACCTAGCTCCAATAATTATATATAATAATCATATATATAAGTATATATATGTATATATATGTATTTTTATCTTGACGATAAAAATAAATTAAAGTTTATAAATAGTTGATAATGATGTATTATTGATAAATAATTATTGGGGTTGGATCAAAGAAAATAAGAAATTATTTTTAATATTTCGCTAACTTCTGTTAGCATCTTCAGGAAATTTCCTAATTTTCTGTCATCAGGACGAACTGATTGTCATTTCAATGAACTTATGAGGATTTTAAATAGTTAATACTGATCCATTATTGATAAATAATTATTACAGCTGGATTAAAGAAATAAATTGACGATGAAAATAAATTAAAGTTTATAAATAGTTGATAATGATCAATTATTGATAAATAATTATTGGAGCTGGATCAAAGAAAATAAGAAATTATTTTTAATATTTCGAACTTTGTTAGCATCTTCAGGAAATTTCTAAAGAAATAAGAAATTATTTTTGATTTTTCTAATTACTGTTAGCATCTTTAGAAAATTACTGAAGATTACTGTAATTTTCTGTAGATGCTAACAGTAGTTATCGAAATATCAAAAATAATTTTTTTCTTTTGATCAAGCTCCAATAATTATTTATAAATCAAAGTATTTTAAGGTTATTAATATATTTCACTGATACTGATCGGATTTGAACTCAGGACGTCTGTATTGCGATAAATTCTTCTGATTGTGTACTACATTAACCTCACGAGTATATATTTCATCAACATATCAAAATATTTTGGTTTGTACGCTGAAGAATTTTGTGTTAAAAAATGTCTTTGCTCGGACATCATCTTTAAGATCACCGCTTGAGCGCATTAACCGTTGGAAGAAAAACCCTTTTCGGCCAAAGCTGTTTAAATTATTAATATGTTAACATTTTTGGGTCCTGGAATACACGTGCCTAAATACGTTTTTTCTTGTCTCTGAGGTTCCCGGTGTGTTTTTCCACAATTTTATGAATCAAATTTTCTTGGCTTATCTATATTATCCAATTTGTAGCTTTGACTTTCAACAACCAGTTCAGTTTTCGTTATACAGCACCACCTCATTTTCGAGTACATTCTATAGGTCATAAATTTCCTCTATCTTGACTTCTACCTAATGCTCTCAATTTCATCCTATAGTTTTCGCGTATTCCGCCTTCCCCAGCCAATTTACTCGCTATCATTTTTCTTCAATTTTAGATTCGTTTTAATGTGGATAGGGAAAAGCGGTAGAGGCTTGTAAACTTTTTTACTTTTTTTGTCATAGATAATCAGACATCATCCTGTTTTTGAGTTTATGAAGGCTGACATTTTCTTAAGTCAAAAGTCTAGTATATTCTAGTTTAATATCTCGATATATGTTTTATTTGGAGTAAATCTTTCCTTGCATATTACGTTCTGACCAAGTCTATTTTACAACAATGTTCGCAATCATGCACATTCAGTTCAATATTTCTTTCCCACGATCGCATTAAAGAATTTTGCATTAAAAACCGCTAAGTTTATTGAGGATTCTATTTTCCTCTGTTTGTGACAATAAGAGAGGGTAGGAACTGATCATATTTTCAATTCTGAGTTCTTTGTTGTCATTAAACTCTCCAACTAACCAATTCATTCTCAATTTCAAAACTTTACTAATATCGCATGTTAAGTATTTTATATTTACTCGTCCTTCAAGCGTCATTGCGAAAGTATACAGTGCCAATCCACTATATCCTGTCATCCAACAAAATCAAACACACTATAATTGTTCCTCACCATTTTGTAACGCAAAGTTATAGTAGCGGAGTCAAAATACGCGGAGTGACCCTCACCAAAGCTAAATCATCATGCAATTTGTGAAAAAAAAATCATAATCTCACAGGAATTGCTCTTCTTGTAAAGTTTCGTTTTAATTTCCTCTAGTCTCCTGGAAGCAATTTATATGGTTGAATATTGATTAGGGCAGGTAGACTTCCACAAGAACAAAATTTCAACATCCAATATTCAAATATTTTTCATTCTTATTATCAAAAGGAAGCTTTAGTGGTTTTTTTAAACTTGTTTTTATCACTATAGAGTAAATATTTCCTCCCCATTTTATCATTATTTAACTTTGATCACCCATCAATGTCCGTGTATACCATAACGCTTTCGAAATCTGTAATTACTTATTATTGAATAGTATTTGATGAGATGATCAACTCGTTAGTCGCCCCCATCTGTTGTGCCTTACCGAAATATCCAAATCCTTATATTCATATGTCTTATACCTGAATATGTTTTCACTTAATGCAACATTATCTCTCCGTTTTGGCTGATTCTCCATTTTTGTGATAATCTGGAGCATAATTCGTGTTTTTTATACGCATAGTCTCAATAGCTGAATATATTATCACTTAATGTGAAATTGTCTCTCGGTTTAATAATTTGGCTGAGTCTTCATTTTATAATTATCTTGAGAATTATTCAAGCTACTTAGTAATTAATTACTCAAAGACTGAATTATCAGTCTAGTTCCGCCATTTTTCTCTTGACTAAAAGGATTTATTAATTTTGCTTAACGTCTTTATCATCACCTACACTTGAAAAGATCTCCATGAGTCAACAGTCAATGGCTCCATTTCATTACCATCCATTAATTTACAATATTCTATAAAATTAGAGTATTGCCTTGAATAGGCTTTACGATTCCCACTACAATTGGCGCATTTGAAAGAATGCCTATAAATAGAGTGCTTGACTCATGAACACTGCACAATGTAAACATCCTGAATTTTCCCTACTATGGAGGAGAAGTGCCCCCATCTTTGACACTTAAAATGCTGGAGGAACCTCCGCATGGCTTAGTCTTGATCAAAGGTGACTAGATTAAACTTTTGTCATACAACACTGGTCTATAATTTAGTCAAATTTAGTCATCTTTGCCAGTTTATTTTTTATGATTGTCACTTTATAGCCATTCTTGAATTATTTACAACTCCTAACAGAAACGCATTCAAAGTTTTTGTGCTCTCCTCTTAGCTTTTTATTTGATATATAATCGAGAATAAGATATAAGTTACCTGTTCCATCGAAGAAAAATCAGACCAAAACATTCTCTTTCTCACTAATATAATTGATATGCATTTTTTCAGTGTAGACTTTCTCAAGGTCAATAATGGTTTGGTAATTTTTACTCATTATGCATAGATAGTTACATAGTGTGATCTTTAATTTATTAACTTATTAAAATTAAGATTTATTATAAATAAACTTAAGGTAGGACTCGAGGGTCCTACCTTTATTCGAAAATCCATCAATATTTCAACTAGAATATCAAGGTATTCTTTGTCCATCGTATTTTCTTCATTTCAATTTTCCCGTTTCGTCAAGCGCATTCAAATTTGCTAGAAATGTATGATATTATACCGCTGACTTTTTATTTTGTTTAGGTAACAAGTAATTTTCAAAACTAATTGAACATGATTATTACTTAAAATTATAGTTTACACCTTCTTTACACTAATAAAGTTTGGCAATATTTGATCAAATCAGATAACTGAGTATACGTATTTTATATATAAATATATAATACATTTATATATTATATTATATTATATATTATTTTATTATATAATAAAAATATAGATAAATAATAAATAAAGTTAAGATTTATATAACTTATATCAAGTTAAAATAAAAAATTGAAATTTAAAATAAAAGTCAATTTTTATGAATTGACTAAAAATAGCAGACGATGTATCAGAATAAGGATTAGAAGTCATCATGTGGAACTGATGACCACTTATTGATCATCATTAGAAGGAACAATTCCGTTATACCGTTGCCAATAAATTACATCGGTTTCGTGTATTTCTAGAAAATCAAAACATTTGATGTGTATTGAACTTCTAATAAAAAGAAGGTTTAGATATGAAGACAAAATAATGTAGTATAAAGTATGAAGCATATAAATCAGATAAAAATATAAAGCATTAAAATATGCTTGCTGCCAGAACAAGTGAAAATGAAAATTAAAGAAAAATTTCACCTAATGACTAGATAAATACAAAAAATATTGAAATCAGATTTAATATATTCAATTATTTTGTTTTTCATAGACAGTATTGTCCGTATTTATTTCGATAAATGATTAAAAATGATCTTTTTCAAAGCGATCACTAATTAAGTGATCATGATTTTGATGGCGATTAGTATGTTGTTCAAGTGCATTAACTAGTATTTATTACTTTTCTAATATTCGCGCTCAACATTTGGTTGTCAGAACAACCTTGGACAGTATTTTATACGCACATTGTTATAATCTTTTTAAGGTATAAACCCATAAATAATACGTACAATGTTTTACTTCTGTTTTAAGAGCTCCTTGTTGACCGAAAGCTTACAATTTATTCAGATTCTCGTGTCTATTATAATATGTCGTTTCTAGTTAATCATCAAATAATCATAAATGTGATATTACCATATAATGATATATATTATACTTATAAGTGAATGAAAAATTAAAAATGTAATATGATATAATTAATTAGTAATATATGTATTAAATATATAATTAGAAATATAATATTATCATAATATAATACAATAAAATGACATATGATCATATTATAATTAGAAATATAGTATGATATATATAATATATTTAGAAATTTAAAATAAAGATGATATAATATCCTTGTGTAATAAAATAAAATGAAATATTATCATTTAAAAAAACTGATTTATTTTTTCAGAATTTTGGAGAAGAATTAATAAACATTAATTTATTTCAATATTTCGATGACTAGTAGCGTGATAAAATACCAAACGTGCGGTTTGTTCATAACTGTGTTTGTTTTTAGATTTAGCTGTTTTTTTAAATGTTAGAAAGATGATCCAGCAGCTCTGAGTACATAGTTCAATAGTAGCTGTTTTAAATGTTAGAAATATGATCAAGCAGCTCTGAGTAGTAGATTTAATTTTACTGTTTGTTTAATATTCTTTTGGTCTACAGACGCGATACACAGTAAATACAAAAATAACTTTGAATTGATATATTTATTTAGAAGTTAGTCACAGCGTTTATTAAAATTTTGCTTGCAATATTTATTATGACGATTATATATATACATTGATACCAATTTCCAAGTCGATAATGATTGCTTAGTTACGTCAGTTTATAAAAAGCTTAGTATTATTACATCTATAGCGATCACTATTTCAAATAATAAGGTTAAAAGGCATCCACCTCTATTTAAAAGAGTAAACATTGAACTTTGGCTTGAATTGCATGGCCTTATCCAGAGGTTGGCTTTTATTCTTCTATGAGGGTTTCGACCCCGGGAGTAATCTGATTCCCAAACTGTCTTTTCAACCCAACATTTAATCAAGTGAATTATTACTTTTTGTAAAGACAAAATACTTTTTGTCATTGTAAAATATAGTAATTTGTTTACTTATAGAAATGAATTATTTAATGCAGTGGATGAGATGCCTTCAGTTGGTGCAAAGGCTGATTGGGCAATTAAGTGGATTAAAGATTCAAAGGCAAGTTTTGCTGAGCGTTTGGTTGCGTTTGCTACAGTTGAAGGAGTTTTCTTCTGTGGATCTTTCGCTGCCATATTCTGGTTAAAAAAGCGCGGTTTAATGCCGGGATTGTGCTTTAGCAATGAATTAATAAGTCGAGATGAGGTACGTTTTTTTATTATAAATAATTTCTAAGTTTATAAACATCTAAACAACAATGCTATTAAATGTTTTATAAATTAATTTAAAGAACAAATGATTTTGCAATAATATTAAATAGTATATGATAAACTATTTATTTTAAAAAGGATTATAAATATATACTATAATTTTTCAAAACGTGAATTCCAATATTCGAAAATAGTTAACGTCGCAATACCATAATAAAAATATGCAAATTATTTACGGTATAAATGTTGCCACAAAAAGGTATTATGACAAAAATGAGTCAAACGATGATGATTGTTTGTTTTGAAGCGATTCTAGAGATATTTTTGAGTGAAATAGATTGCTTAACAATACTCAGGCAAAACAGAAAATGACAACGAAATGATATGCGCTTAAATGTATCTAGGGTGGAATTTTGGGGTAACGAGCCCATTTCTTGTTTAAGTAAGGACAATATAAATGTTTAGAAGTAAATGACATGATACCTCGGTAAAATTGATAGTTCTTAAAATTATCCAGGAAAGTTAGAATAGTGAAATATTAAAATTATAATTAGTCAAATAAATATAAAATTTAAAGAAAATAAAATTAATAGAACAGAAAATTAATTCAATTAATGAAACAACATTTTGCGCTGTTACATTAATGATTTACAAAATGATCTCTAAATTCAGTAAGTTCATAGTACGTCATTTTTATTTTATTTTTCATTTTAAAGAGTTAAGAAAATTAATTAATAAAGAAGTATTGGAGCTGGATTAAAGAAAGAAGGAAAATTTTATTTGATATTTCACTAACCTCTTGTGTCATATTTCAAAAATATTATAGCAATTTTAAATAGTTGATAATGATCCATTATTAATAAATAATTATTGGAGCTGGATTAAGTAGAGGAAATTTTTATTTGATATTTCGCTAACTTATGCTAGCATCTTCAGAAAATTATTCATTCTTCCAATAGGCTGTTTTTTGTTATTAGGATATAAATTATATATTAGGTTTATTCAAATATGAATTTCCTTAAATTTAAGATAAAATATTATAAAGAATTATTGAAGCTGGATCAAAATTACAGTTACAATTATTAATAATAATTGTAACTGCAGTACCGCAGGTGTAGTGTATCTAATACAATGTACATGTGGATTGCAATATATAGGAAAAACATCAAATGTTAAAAACTAGGTTTAGGCAACACATATATAATATACAGCATAATAGTCAAACTATATTTCATAAACATATGAGATTAATAGGACATGATATTAAAAACTGTAAATTATTTATTTTAGAACATATTATCGAAGAAAACATTTCAATATTAAATCAAAAACTATTAGAAAAAGAAGATTTTTGGATTAAAACGCTTAATTCCATGTACCCATTAGGATTGAATGACGTGGTACAAGGAATTGGCAGAAGTAGTATAATACATAATAAACAACTATATTATAATAATCCGGTTAAACGCAAACCAAGAAGTCATGGTGATAAAAGGAATAGGAAAAATAGAGTTAAAAATATTAAAAAAGATATGTATATAAATGAACAATTAGAAATATTAAAACAACTTTTAAGTGATAATAAGCTAAAAGATCTTTATGTAAATATAAGAAGTTTTTCTAAAGATATCATATGTTCAATAAATCAAAAATTAATTAACGACTATGATAGGCTAAGTTGTATAATAGACAGTTATTGTAATACAAAATACTATAATCGTACAATAAATGTTAATAATAACAATAGAAAATATACATTAACCATAAACTTCATTAATAAATGTATAGATAACATAAATATAGCCGGACTTTTAAATAATTCTAAAAGTAAAGAAATAATAGGGTCAGATTTAAGTAAATATATTCCTAAAATAAGGTATAAACTCCTACCACCATTAGGACGAAAAATTTGTAATTATAATAAAGAATTAAAATCAATATGTAACGATAATATTAGAAACATAATGGAAACAGAATGCAATTGTAAAAGTCTTAGTTTTGATAAAATAAATGAACATATATGTACCCATAATCTAGAATTAATTGAAAATTGTGAATTAAGAAAGCTGCTATCGAAAAGGGTATAAATATAGATTAAATAACAACAACGACAAAAATAAAATTTACAGTTCGTTATATAATAACTTAAATGATTACTTTAGTAAGCTGATTAATAGTGAAAGCTCGAATATATCTAAGATAAAAATTTGGAAAGATTATATATTTGATAAAATTAAAAATAAAATGAAAATAACAAACAATTATAAAAGGAAAGATAAAATTAATAAAGATATGTATAAAGAACTTACTAAATTAAAGGATAACTATATAATAACAACTATTGATAAAGCTAGTAATAACTTTGTCTTCATATGCAAAAAGCTTTATTATGATATACTAATGAAAGAGGTTAATTCTAATGATTTAAATGTAAATCCAACATATGAACGTAGTGAGTTGAGTTTAGAAACAATTATTACAAGTCACTGTTCTATAATGGATAAAAAGGGTATAAAGGTTGAATTAGATAATAAAACTATACCTATATTATATTGGAATCCAAAATTACATAAAAATCCAATAAAACCTAGGTTCATATGTAGTGCGTTTAAATGTACATTAAAACCACTTTCTGTCTATATGAATAAAATACTTAAAGTAATTAAAGCACATTTTAAAAAATATTGCAAGGTAATCGAAATTAATACTGGTATAAAACACTATTTCAGTATTAATTCTACAAAAGAATTTTTAGAACAGACAAAAGGAATAAATTTTCAAAATATAAATACATACGATTTTAGTACGCTTTATACAAATCTAGATTTAGTAGATATTAAAGAAGCGTTAGTAAAATTAATTAACCTTATATTCGGAAAAAGATATACATATATATGTTATAATAATTATAACGCCTATCTAACAAAAATTAAACCATCAAATAAATATAAATATATGGATAAAATTGAATTAATAGAATCCTTAAATATTTTGATAAATCAAAATTATTTAAAAGTAGGGACATCTATATTTAGACAAGTAAAAGGTGTTCCAATGGGTGGTAATAGTAGCCCAATTATAGCTGACTTGTTTTTAAGCTTTATAGAATATGAATTTGTTCATAACTGTGTAAAAACTAAATCTAAACAATATAAATATATGAAATATATGTTATCCAGAAAGCCTTATTCTTAACAAAACCAATATTAATGATAAAGAAGGTGTATATCTAGATATGAACATTAAATTAACATTAACTAAAACTACTATTAATTTATATCGTAAAGATGACATATTTAAATTTACAAGAAACATATTTTTGCATGAGCATTCATGCATACCATATAATATAAAATATAATACATTAAATAATGAAATTTTAAGAATTGCAACAATATGTAATGATATTGGCTTTCTTCAAAATCATTTAAATAATTTAATAGATACATATTTTAAACTAGGTTACTATAAAAATAACATCAAGCAGAAAATAGTAAAATATATAAATCAACACAATAATATAAAGAATAAATTTAAACTCTTAAGTGGCAAATTTTTATGGATGAATAATAAATAATATACTTTGTATTAGAATAAGATACTAGATAGTTTATCAGAGGAAATACATCATTAGCATGTATTTGGCCCCGCTGCTATGTTGGGTAGAGGAGTTAGGGGCCGAAACCTGATAGCATAGCAGTTCCTCCTGATGACCTCTAATCCTTATTCTGATACAACGTCTGTTATTTATTAGTCAATTCATAAAAATGACGTTTATTTTAAATTTCAATTTTTTTATTTTAACTTTATTTAAATTATAAAAAATCTAAAAACAATTACAATTTTATTATTTAATTATTAAATTTTGATTTAGAATTATTGTTTTGTTTATCTTATTATTATATTAAGTACGTAGACTCAGTTAGCTGATTTAATTTGTTTGATATTTCTCTAACCTCTGTTAGAATCTTAAGAAAATTACTGAAGATGCTAACATATGTTTACGAAATATCAAATGAAATTTACTATACTTTTCTGTAGATGGCATTTGTTTGTTTTAAGTTTCAAATATTATTAATTTGCCCCTTATTGCCGAATGGTGAAGGCATATCTACTGCAAACTCTATGTACAGGGTTCAAACCTCGAGCATGCACTCTCTTTTAATATATATGTAAGCACGCGTTTAAGCGAAAGCTCACGTTATCGAAGGAAATGTGATCAACTTCTAGTATCCTTTACTCGTACTTGTTCGCTTTCGTTGCTCATGATATTCGAAGCACGCAACCGACGATCGCGAGATATAGAATAAAGCTCCTTCGTTAAAAATGCACACGTCTAAAAACGTACCTGATTACATAGCAACCATGATTCTGGGTTGCTATGTAATCAACATAGCAACCCCGAACCCTTATTACATATCAGTTCCTTCTGATGACCTCTAATCCTTATTATGATATATCGTCCGTTATTTTTTAGTCCATTCATAAATATTGACTTTTATTTTAAATTTTAACTTTTTATTCTTTTTTGGGGGAACGTTTTTGCAAGGAAATACACCACTTGACGTATTTGCAAGAAATACGAAACTTGCATATATTTGTCTTCGCTGCTATGCTGTTTGGAGGAATAAAGGGCTAAAACTTCTTTTCTGACATAAAATAATATAAATATTATATTATATATAATATAAAATACGTAGACTAATGTAAGTCGCGAATATTCGCCCAATGCCGATAGCAAAGACTAATTATATGGTATGTGCTGTATTTAATCAAACTACACACGATATTAGCATATCGACAATTTTATCACATTTTTCGTTTTTTATGAAAAACCTTGATAAAATGTGGATTTTGGATGCTCAATGGTTTGCGTGTTTTGATCGTTTAAGATGAGCTTGTATATATTATTGTTTTGAATATAATTTGTATAGTTGAATTTATTTGAATACATATAGAGTTTGCATGTGGATTTTGCGGTGCTTCTGTACCGACATTTGGAAAACAAATTACCAGAGGAACGGATTCTAGAAATTATAAGATCTGCTGTGCAGGTTGAACATCAGTTTATGAATGATGCAATGCCAGAAGGCCTAATCGGTATGAATACTGATCTAATGTGCCAGTACATTGAATTTGTCGCTGATCGCTTGCTTGTGGATTTGGGATGTTCAAAGGTTTACATTTGCTACAATTTAAGATTATTATTACTGTTGTTTTTAAAAGATTTACAATAGGGGAAATCCCTTCGACTTCATGGAAAACATTTCAATGCAAGGTAAAACAAACTTCTTTGAACGCCGTGTCGGTGAATATCAGAAAGCAGGAGTTATGGCCCCTGATAAACACACCAAGTTCACGACTGATGCAGACTTTTAACATTTACTAATTATTCATGATATTTCTGTCAAATACAAATATATTAACTTTGAATTTTGAATTGTAGCAAATACTATATTGAGGAATTCAAGGTTGTTTATTTTATAATATTTATTAATGTAATATTACCTTGATTTTTAAGTATAAATTTTAATGGTTTAAGATTTTTCTTATGTTGCTTGTTAAACTTATCTCACACAAAATCTAAAAATTCATTCCAGCTTTATTGTAAATAATTCAAAGTCAAAACTAACTAATGTTGATCCATCTTTTAAATTTGGAATTTCCAGGCAGGATCAATAAAATACTATTTTACTTCTTTATTTTGTTATATCCTGTTAAATAGCATCTTAAGAAACAGCAATAAGACGTTTTGTTTCTGTAAACCATTTATAGTGAAATAGTTTACAAAAAAGTTACGAAAAAAGTTTTATAAAAAAGTTCTGATTATAATAAACTGATTACAATATTGACAGCGGTCTATTGATTCATTGGTAAACTGCTTTTTACACTGTTTTTGTACCGTTGTTGTTCTGCTGCTTTCCTATGCACATTACTTAAGTACTAGCTATTGTGGGCAAATTGAAATAAAACGAAAGAAGACGAACACAACATTTAAATTGAACACAACAACCTTAAGTGATGAACAAGACGCGCAGCAAAGTAGCATATCTGAACTTACAATTAACTTGCTACAATATATCATACAAGCGCACCATCCTCATTTTCCGGATCGATGCAAATGACCGAACCAGATGTAATCGAATCGTCAGGTATAATCGACCAATCAAACAAGGAGAAAATACAGAATGTACTCCTTATCCAGCTAATGTCTCGACGACATGCCAAGCGTGCTGCGCTGTCTGTTTCCAATTATTTTCCGCTACAACAAGTGTGTTTCGGAAGTATTAACCCGCTCTCGGATGCCCGGGCTCTTGTCTAACTGATGCTAAATATGCTGCCGACAGAATGGCCCAGCCCCGAATACAATAGACATCTGAAATTGTAGACTATATTAGTGATGGTCGTACCAAAACGTATCATACAGGTGACGGATGCGCTATCCTACCGATGACGGATCGTTCTACTCATTACTCGTACAACGCGTCCCGCAGTAACTGACCGTCTGTCACTTCACCTATCTGACGTAGTGTGCGATCAGTCTAATGCTGGACTTTGGTTCATGCTGCTGTGCTTCTGTAAAACTGTGCTGATAGTTCTCAGCAAGACAAAAGGACCATCAAAACCAGCCTTGTTAATCTTATCAAGGAAAATGCAACTCGTTCTCAGCTTAAGCTGCAGCCAAACAGATCTTGTGATGCGAAAGATCGGCCAGCACGCTGTGATCCATCACCTTATAGTGTATGCGTAAACGTGTATCCGCGAAATTATAAAACGGACACATTCGTGGGGTTAATACGGTTACTCCACCACAGCGATCAGGTTGTACAGCTTAATGATACAATGTTTAAACAACTTTGTCAGAAGCATTCAGCACGAAAATCAACTAGTGATCTAATGGTGATCATTGTCGTCCCAGTACATCAGCAAGCCGCCTCTACAGCTTAACTTGTGATCCACTAATGGCTACGTTTTAGCGGTCGTACGGGCTACCGCTCTTTACCAAATGCTTCATCGGGTGATGGCGATGGCTTTACACAACTCCATCTAAAGGATCTGAAGGGCCATCAAGAGGGGAATCCGTTAAAAAATGATCGAAAACTTATTCAATTTTTCTCGTCTGGTACTGACTGGGTCGGTTAAACGCGACGTGAGTATTTCGGCGGAGCACGTTTTATCCCGTTACGGAAGAAGACTGACTGAATTAGACCAATTGCAATCTGATGCGATGTGAGACGATTGGTTTCAAATATAGTGTGCTTGTCTATTACTGGAATTTTGGCCAGCACATTTTGCCACATCAGCTATGTATTGGTGTTTCTGACGAACTGGAAGCGACCACTCACGCTGTGCGATGTTTCATCAAAGACAGTTTGTCCGATAATCACGGACGCGTTTAACTAAATATTGGAAATGCTTTTAATATAATGCGCTGAGATGCAGTTTTAAATATATTCCAGGCATTCTTCAATTTGTGCGAGTAGGCTACGATCAACTAAGCCTTCTGTTAATGGAAAATCGACAAATCTAGTCAGATGAAAGCGTTCAACAAAGAGGTATATCGTTCCCTTGCTGTTTTCGATAGCTATTAATAATTTGGCAGTTTCAATTGCATCATGTCTATCCGTCTGGTATCTCGATGACAGTACACTTGTGGGAGACAGGTGACCTTGGGGATGGACGTTTATATGATATCTCAGAGAGCCGCTTTCATTGGACAAAAATTGAATACCAGTTAATGGGCGATCATCTCCAATGATCCAGCCGTTCGGAGTCTTCTTCTATCGATCCTACCGGATGCTGTAACGGGAAGCCTGGAGATACATATTTGCTAGGAGTGCCCTTCGGCAGAATTATGATATCGCTGGATGCTGCAGTAGACTCAGCAACAGATAAGTTACGCTTAGCACGAGAACACCTTTTCTATTAGCCCGACAGGACGCTTTGTGTCTTCTACGTCGGTGCATCGGCCTTCCTAAAATGCCGTACCTGCTCCGATATTGCCCTTGTTTTCTGAGCAACTGATTGGATAATGAAGATGGCGAATTGCTTTATGTACTATCGAGTATCCTGAATTAACGGTTGATCGCACATGTCTAGTCCCAGACAACTTTATCCATCAATAATGGTGGGATTATTGCAAGCGAAACGGCCATTTCAGCATTCTGTTAATCTCTGTTCAGACAAAACGATATAATAGGGTGGTTGCTAGAGATATGCATTATAAACACGTACGATAGGGCAGATCTGCTTTTCACCAATGCGATTGAACAATGGTCGTCATATCCGTTCTTTGGTATCATCGGACCTAAACACTTAAAGACGATGGACCGTGGCATGACGGGTCTCCATGTTGCAATGTTTTCTACAGAACTGCGAAATGACAAGATACATATACCGTTTATTAGCCATGTTTACACCATAGTCTGGAGCCTATTCTGCATGCGTTTCTGATTACGGCGGTTGGCACCCGCATATATTGACTTTTCCAATATCAATGGACATGCGACTGGGAGTTCTGATTGCTAAAGAGTTCACATGTGTTTGTGTCGACCAGGCAGATGCGTTCGGCCATCACCATTTTACAAGCTGCTGCAACAAGCGCTCTGTAGAGACTAAATACCATAACGATTAAAGACGAAAGGCCTTGCGCTTGACGATGGCAAGCATCTCGATGATTGTTCGTTAGTACCAGAGACAGGTTGCCTACACTTGGTGCGGGCTACACTTGATCAAATATTATGGTTGCTAACCACGCTATGCGATCTGCCGCCCGTGCTGGAAAGATAGCAGGACTCACCGAAACGCGAAAAACCGCAAAATATGCATTCATCAATCAACGAACATACAAGTTCCAGCAGGAACATGCAGGTACAATCGAAACATGAAGCGCATACAACCCAGCAATCAAAGCCTTTATCGCACGCCTGTCCGGGGTGCTAAGATGGGCAACATTATGAGCAAGAGCCGGTAGCTACATGATACAGTGGCTGAGCCTAGCTGTCCGGCAAAGGAACTCTTTTTGAATTATGGAAGCGATGGGCGATAAAACCGTCGAACAATTTTTAATCGATGTGTGATTGTATCTTCCTGTATTTTTCTTAATCGTTTTGTAGTTTTTATATTTGAATATTATAATTGCATATAATAATACGCAATTATATAATATTATATAATAATATTATACAATTAATATAATATATATTAATAATATAATAATATTGCATAATAATATATTGTAATTTTTATGTGAAATAAAATTACCGTTAATGTAATATAAAATACTGAAACAATTGTATCCATGTAAAATATAGAGACAGTTACTGTTTATGTAAAAATATTATTGTATATTGATCATATTTGCAAACAATTTAAAATATTGTATTAATCAAAATATTAAATAAATCAAAATTATATTTTAAAATTTGCAATAAAATCTCCACACATTGGATACTTTCGACACATACTTTTGAAAAAGTTATTGCACATATTAAAAAATCCGTATTAGGATTGATTAACAGTTTGATAATATTTTTATACATTATTTATTAAATTAAGAATAGTCAGTAATAATTACAATTAAATATGATCATGACCTTAATATGATGATAACATAAACATGGTAATGACTTTGAGTCTTAATACGGGCTTTACTTAAATAAAACGAGTGTGTCTGGTGGAATTTTTTCTAATATTAAAAATAATATAAAGAAATATATACTTACACTACTGGATCAGCTAGCCTAATGGATTTAACATTAGAAGGCGATACAGACGTTCTGAGTAAGAAACTGATTAGCATAAGGCATGGAGTAAACATATAATGAGGGTCGAAACGTGAAATTTAGGTTTGGCTTAGCAGCTGATGAGATTTACTCAGGCTAATTAGTAGCATTCTGCTGTATCAAGAATATGAACAATACCTGTAGGGATAATGTCGTGCCGCAATAAAAAGAATTTCAGCTCACAGCTGCAATCAAGTAAAATTCAAATCCTTCATATCAAGTAGCAGCGTGAAAAACAGTGACACGGCTAGCGGATCACAATCATAAGGTAGGTTTATAATAGATCGTCAGGATACGATTCACTAACAAAAATAATATACCTAAATGTATCCTTACACCACTGGAGCAGCTAGAATAAAGGATGTAACGCTTAAAGCGCGATACATACGTTCTTAGTTCGAATCCTATCAGCACCAGTGTATGAAATAAGCTGGGTCGAAACGTGAAATGGGTTAGCAGCTGATGATACTCATCCAGGCTGATTAATATCATCCTGCTGTATCAAGAATATGAAAAATATCTGTGAGGATAATGTCGTGCCGCAATCGAAAATAATATTTTAATCGTAAGATTTTCTATAATTTAGATTTGATGATATATGTGTATTTAATTCTAATAATTTTTATTCAATTAGTGAACAAATTTATCCAGAAAGCCTTATTCTTAACAAAACCAATATTGATGATAAAGAAGGTACATATCTAGATATGAACATTAAATTAACATTAACTAAAACTTACTATTAATTTATATCGTAAAGATGACATATTTAAATTTACAAGAAACATATTTTTGCATGAGCATTCATGCATACCATATAATATAAAATATAATACATTAAATAATGAAATTTTAAGAATTGCAACAATATGTAATGATATTGGCTTTCTTAAAAATCATTTAAATAGTTTAATAGATACATATTTTAAACTAGGTTACTATAAAAGTAACATCAAGCAGAAAATAGTAAAATATATAAATCAACACAATGAAAAAGACAAGAGTTTAAAAGAATAACAACTGTTAATGTTTTGCGCCCTCTATTGTTTCAGTCTCTTCATTGTCCGCCATTGTGAGCGGCTTCGTGACTTCCTCCTTCTTTTTTGTCTTTTCGATGGGATTACCGAAGCTGCTTTTCTTACCATTCACTGTCTCGACTTTCGCATCCTTTTTCGGTTGTTCCGATTCGATTATCTTCTTACGTTTTATGTCGTTCTTTTCACTCGACGCCGATTTTCCGTTCATATTCTCTTTCCTCCCCACTTTCTTTGATCGCTTACTGTCTGATTTGGATTTCCGCTTGGATACTTTTCGCGCTTTACTGCTGCCAGTCGCCGCCGAGCGGACGTTACTTCTTTCTTCAGTCCCCGTCATCATCGTCTTTTCGTCGGGGGCTTCGCTCTGCTTCTCGCCTGACCCCTTCCTGTTTTTGCTCTTTTCGGCCTGGGGGCAAAACATCACGCCGCTCGTTTGTTCTGAGTAAACTTGACTCTTACAAAGATCCCTGTATTTATTCGTCAAGTGCATCTCTACATTGCACATATTTTTGTTTGCGGCTTTATCACTTCTTTGATAAAACAAGATGTATGCGGACCTTTGCCGATCCTGCAGTAACTTGCTAAAGTCCTTGTACCGGTCCACAACGTCATCGTTAAAAGTAAACCAACGAATGACGGGGTCGTTGTTCTTAGATCCGTGTGGTATCTGTGCACAGGGCACTTGCAGCCTGGCATCACAGATGTAGTGACCAAACTTCGGACAGAACCCCTCGTGGCTGACTATCGCGTGGAGTATATATTCAGTGGGTAACGAGGGTTGTACGCAATAATCATACATATTTAGATGTTCTGGAATAGCTACCTTTGTCATGAGCTTTGAAGTAACAATGTCACGGCTGCAGTCCCGAGTACTTGCGTCAAACACATTCGAGTAAGGACATGGCTCGATTCCGAAGCGCAGCAAGGAGATTATCAACATTGACGGAAGTGAGTTAATTTTTCGGCTGATCTTTACACCATACTTCCCGCAATGGATGCACATGAAACCGTCAACCATCTCATCACCAAACCTCTTTTGCACACAGGCATTTAGATCGCACTCATCTGGATAGTCAGTTTTCCATTCGGGCCGTGGCTGTGGGATTGAGTTAGCGTCTTTGACTTTCATGGCCCCGCCCAATCTGGTACCAAGACAGAGATCGAAACTCACGTCTTCTGATCGAGTCACTTCGTCACAGTGAGTGCATCGTAGGGTATTACACACCGTAAACGAGAAGATGTCATCGCAACCGGGTAGTAGGTCAAAAATAGAGAGCAACATCTCGTGTGCGTCATGTTGTCTAAGTTTCTAGAGTGGGGTCAGGTCCAGTATACCCCGTAGGGCTCTCTTGACTGTGCCCTGTTTACTATTTGCATGTTCTAATATGTCGGCGAGGCAATTCATATGTCCCAAAAATGTAACGACGCGGTTTTCAATGTCAGTAGGCGGGTGCGTAACCGTACGATATTGCCGATTTCGTTTTCTGATCGCTATGACTGTGAATCGTGTTACGCCAAATGGTTGATTGTCAATTGATTCCCGTTTTTTCCTAATGCAATTAAGAATCTCGCTGAAAGCGTGTTGTGTGCTAACATGGATCATGAACATATCGAGGCAAAAGAGGGACCTCAGGATAGCGTTCAAAAAACAACTGTTGCCTATATTGGGGAAACCGATAGGACGTGAATGACTTTGCGATACAATTCGTTTGGATGGCGCGTGTTGGCTTTCTGCGTCGCTGTAATGGCCATTATTTCGTGAATAAAATTCCTCCGTTAAGACTAAGTGGTTTGGAGACGGATGAGAGATTGTCAGGTCATCGACACATTTCGCCATATTAAGAGGCGAACCTTCGCTGTAACCCTGATTGAGACCTTCCTGCTGTTGTTTTTTGGATGGAATGGAAAGGTCTTTTGGAATGGAAGATTCATTAACGTTTTCGAGTTCTTCTGCTGTCAGGAATACGTCAGTGGTCAGATGGATCATCTCATTATCTTCCCTGTCAGTAAGTTTTTCTTTAAAGGTGCTCAGTTCTTTGTCAACCATATCTTCGATGCTACCTTGTTTTTGTGACTTTTGCATCTCATCTTGGCTTTCTTCGAAAAATCGTTCGAGCGGTTTATGGGTTACCGGAGGGCGTCCCCATGAACTAGACGAGTAGGATAATCCAAGTGAGGCCAATAGCGCGCGGGCGTTACCACGCATAAGGGCCACTGAGGTACGTTGGAACAACTTGGTAACCGCTACGCTATAGGGAATACCCCGAACTTTACTAACATTACCAGCGATACGTCTAATTAATTGTTCGCCCTTGACATTCCAACCTCCAAACACCTCAACAACAGCGGGTGTGAACACATAACCATGGGTTCACACCCATGGTTATGTTTCACATGGTTATGGTTATGTGAACACATAACCATGGTTATGGTTATAACCATGGTTATAACCATAACCATGGTTTCACATGGTTATGGTTATGTGAACACATAACCATAACATTCCAACCTCCATACGCGCTCGGTATTTTCGATCCTTAACATTGGCAGCATATGCCGCTGCGGCGTAGCCTTTTGAAATAGCAGCCTCTGCCAGGAAACCACTCTGTTGTGGGTGCGTAACTGCAAAATCCACCGCTTCTGGGGGGTCTCCATGTATCAAGATATCGGCTGGTCTTTCACGAAGATCAGGCAATAATCTCTGTGGTTCTAGCGAGACGTGCATTCGAGCATTCTGCGCCGCATGGAATAAAACATCTCGAATGCCATCATGACGAAGGCCTCGATGTCCCTCGTATTGACATGTGAGCGCGTGCAGACCATAAATATCCGATGAACGAAGGCAACGGTCGCACCGATGTTTCTTTGGGAAAATGGCTAGTCCCAACCATAGACGCACGAGGATACAAAATTGTGGCGGCGTTAGATCTACTCGTTGGATTTGACAGGGGGTTACTTGCAGCCAGGCACTTGCATGCGGTCTTGCTATTGCGAGTAGTCGCGCTCTATCGAATTGGTTCGCTTGACCGAGCAAGCATTCATGTGACTTTTCATCGACCATAAATGACATTCGTGATTGTTTTGTGTTGGCAAAAGGTTCAAACTCATTTTGTAACATACTGACCATCCGACTCGAAGTGTCATCATAACCTACGTACTCTCTGGGGTCGCGCGATTCGTTCCGTGCAACCGACAATATGCTAGAGATATACGCGCAAAATGAGTGCTTCTCTAAACTTCGCAGACCGAGTCCTCCAAGGTTTAGAGGGAGCGCAACTTGTTGTCGAGTGGCCTCATTTAATTGAGTCGCTGTTATACACAATAATATACACAATAATATAAAGAATAAATTTAATCAGCAAACTCGATCGATCGCCTTTGTGAAATCGCGAATGTAGACTTTCAAGTGGCGTACACAGCGATGATAAGGTCGGTTCAATTTAAGCTAACACACATACTGCGTACAACATTGTGTGAGAGTGAATCGTTTGAACCAGCCATTTCAGCGTCTAAATCGTTTATGAAGGTCTGCACTGGCGTAGACGTCGCTACAAATGATATATTATGGAAATTGTGGTTGCTCAGAATTAAAGATGGTGGTCTCGGTCTTCATGAGCCAGCTGATGATCCGTATGGGCAGTTTGAAACTTCCAAGATGCTATGCGCTCCAACTCTTAACGGTTTGCCCTCAACGGAAGTCGTTCAGGCGCAGGACATGATCTTGTCTAATATAAGGTCGTATATGCGAGATAGCACGAATCGAAAAATTGCGGATGTATGCGAGAAGTCTGATCAATTACTGCCCACAACCCTTAGTTATTTAGAGATAAAAGGTTGCTTATCATGGCTTACAATATACCCTACATATGACGAACGCACACGCATCAGTAATGCTGAATTTTGAGACTCCGTTGCAGCACGTTACGGACTCCTACCCCGATGACGCTCCACGTATAGCCCAATGTGGGGAGCGCAATTCAATTTCACATGCTCTCGCATGTGAGCTTGGTG
This sequence comes from Pomphorhynchus laevis, assembly GCA_012934845.2. Taxonomy (NCBI): domain Eukaryota; kingdom Metazoa; phylum Acanthocephala; class Palaeacanthocephala; order Echinorhynchida; family Pomphorhynchidae; genus Pomphorhynchus; species Pomphorhynchus laevis. The sequence continues at coordinate 16,651 of WNNJ02000583.1, read as the reverse complement.
GCTTTCCGTCAATGAGGCACGATGCAATATCTGACCTCATCGCGTCAAAATTAACTGAAGTGTGCCACAACGCTAGGAGAGAACCTATTCTTCAACGTGTTGATGTCCAAGTCCAATTCAAGAATACATCGACCACTCGGAACAAGGATGCAAAACTGGACGTTTGATGCTCGGGCCTTTTTGACTATCTAACGGTGAAAACCTTCTTTGATGTATACGTCTTCTGCGCATTTTAACCTTCGAACCAGTCAAAGGCACCCGTCGACTGTTTCGGGCATAATGAAAACAGAAAGAAGACCAAATATCCTGAACGAGTTACGACCATAGAGAGGGCTTCATTCGTTCCATTTATTCACTCCCATTTAGGAGGCCTAGGGAATGAAGCTTCCACAACACTAAAGCGAATCGCATTGCTGCTGGCTGCGAAGCGGAAAACGACATACGCGGAAGAAATCAAAAAATTAAGGCAGCTGACAAGCGTAGTGCTGTGCAGGATGGCTTCCAGGTGCATACGAGGTGCGCGATCTGATTTCCTCCGCCCAATGCCTGAACACTCAAGCTAGACTAGCTATATGGGACCCATTTGCGGGTAACCCGATTCTTTTTGTACGTTTAATAATTTGCTTCTCATTAAAAAAATTATTCTGATACAACGTCTGTTATTTATTAGTCAATTCATAAAAATGACGTTTATTTTAAATTTCGATTTTTTATTTTAACTTGAATTAAATTATAAAAAATCTAAAACAATTATTAATTTTATTATTTAATTATTAAATTTTGATTTAGCATTATTAGTTTTGTTTATTTTATAAATATATTAGATACGTAGACTCAGTTAGCTGATTTAATTATATAAACGGAATAAGCAGGGTCGAAATGTGAAATCCGGCACGCATTCGCCACGTAAAAATAAATGTTTTTTATAAAGTATGAATGTTTTATAATATGGATTTTTTATGGATTTAAAAACTTGGCGAGTGTAATCGATATATCTGTTCTTATTTTATAAGTATTTTCACTATATTCTAAACTTATTAATTTTAGAATAGTCAATAATAATTACTATTAAGCTTTTCCTGTATTTTTTGTTACTCTATTTATTAGATTTTTAGCTGAATAACTGCAAACATCACCAGAACATCTAGATTCAATAAGTGCATAATTGCACATTAAATAAACGGACATTAAATAAATTAAATAAAATATCCATAAATGTATCGCTTTGTTGGTGTCCCATAAAGACCATTGCAAACAATATATTGCAAACAATATCAAGTCTTGAAAATTGATCCGTCGTATTAAATTTGTTTTTGAATATCACTGGGACAGTAATCGTTAAATGTTGAGGCTCGATAACCACAGTGTTGCATACACTGCGGAGTTTTAAAGCGAGCAAGTCTCGTATTGCATTATGACTAATGATTGGTATTCCTGGTAACTCCCCGCATATACATTTTTTGTGCATCAATGGGTATATCTAACCATATCTTACTAAAAGTGCGTAATGAAATTGTTGAGCTGTCAAAGTATTGCCATACAATGTGGTGGGTAAGTACTTAACCAAATTGAAGTTTCTATGATATTAGTGGCATGGTCGCTACATCGCTTCTTTGATATACTCATTTGTCCGTTTATTAAGTCGTCTCTCGTTTTATTGAATTGCACTTCCTTCTCTTTATTTCTTAAGCAATCTTTATTTGCTCTATAGTTCACTAGTAGCAATCGGGATCTTATATTGGTTTACACATTCGTTATGAGTTGTTGTACTCTCCGTTTATGTTCGAAATTTCGTTTGCTTATTCCTATTTAGCTAGAACAGTGAGAATTTTAATTTGATATATCCACTTGTCAGCGTTTTCTACTTTCTCTTGGATATAGCTTTTCGCATCAACAAAACTTCCTAGAATTCTAGCGCATGTCGTGAGTATTTGAACATCATTAAGTCTAAAGAATATATCGTTATTGTATTTACGTATTGGATGCACCAGTAGAATTCCTTTGGATGGATTTATTTGATAGTCGAAAGTTGGACTAACATTTTGTATATCGCTCCAAAGTCTAACTATATATATTCCATCACACGTGCAGTCATATACGCACAAATTTGAGTAACGTTAGCATTGCGTGATTGAAAATTAATTGATAAGTGAATTGAGACAACAGCATAAGCAACCATTGAAAGAGGGACCCCTTGAGTGAACCCTTCTTCTGATTGTAGTATATCATCATGTAAAGCCATGGAAGTGGGTGTCGGCTAAAATTGTTGTCATTGTTTAAAAAATTTTATAATGGAAAAGATAATAGAGCCGCTCGTCTATTTATGTTATTTATGCTATTCGTTTCTTATTTCGTGAATCGCAAACTCGATACCGTAACGCTGCCCCGCACAAAGTTGTTTGATTCTCGTTACGTTGATATGCCCATCACGAATTTGTCTCGTCAAGATACGACCAACAATCCGACCCAAACTTGACTTACACATATCAGGCACACACCTGGTCATTTGTCTAATGTAATCAACCGTGAAACTTTAAAAGCGTCTAAATAACGGTCATTTATTAGTGCAGTAGCCAAGCGTATCACAAACTCCGCAATTTTTCAGCAACATATGTAGAATCTCTACGAGTAAGAAATAAATGCCAAAACCTTGCATCCAAAATAACATCATTGTGATCTGATAATTTACCTATTGGTGTATCAATAAGGCATTGCTTATTCAGTTCAGCCTGTTTGGGGGATAGTTCTCAGTATATCCAATACAGTTCCTTATTTAAAATGCTTCGATGTATATATTCTCTGGTTTAGTGCCCCTCCGATTTTACTGATTTGTTAGTTCTCGAAATTTATTGTTGCGAACAAGTTTTCTGATGTTTCATAGTAAAGAATCATTATTTTATTCTGAGTGTATTCAATTTAATCTGTATTTCATTTGTAAAAATAGCTCCAAATAAATCAGATCAAATAACCGAGTCTACGTATTTTATATTATATATAAAAATAAATAGTAAATACTTATAAGATTTTATACAATTTATTATTAAATCAAGTTAAAATTTTAAATTTAAAATAAAAGTCAATTTTTATGAATTGACTAATAAATAACAGACGATGTATAAGAATAAGGATTATAGGTTAATATAAGGAACCGCTATATTATCATGTTTCGGCCCCTATTCATCAACTGACGCCGAATAAGGATTATAGGTTAATAGAAGGAATTGCTATATTATCATGTTTCGGCCCCCTATTCCTCGACCCAATATAGCAGCGGTGCCAAATACGCGCTAACGACGTATATTTGAATTTTAAATGTTTACAGAAATAAAACACTAATACAAATATATGAGTAATTAAAAATAATTGTTTTATCTCGTCTTGATTCTTCACCTCAGGCAATAATTGTTGCAACATTTATATTTCTCATTTGATACTTTATTCATATAATAATTTAATTAAAGTGGCAAATGCGTGACACGGGTGGTGTAGACAGAGCAGCAAACGCAACTTTACGTGTGTTAGCGACGAATATCAGCGAGAAATACAGGTCTGAAATTTCCAGTGTAATAACGTGGCTCGCACGAAAATTGGAATTGCTCTAGCCAAGTCAATATCACAATGTAATTTAATCTGCTTTTCATTTGTAAAAACAGCTCCAAATAAATCAGATCAGATAACTGAGTATACGTATTCTACATTATATATAAATAAAGATATTAAATAATGATATAAGATTTTATACAGTTTATATTCAAATTATAATTCTTACAATCAACAACGATCATATTTGGACAATAATCATATTTGGACAACGATCGAATAATACAATCTTACGACGATTTTACTGTCCAGCTGATTAATCCAAGAGTTGAATGAAGTGAGGATTTTATGCTGCCAGAAGGAGTTGCATTTATATATTATCCATCCATAAAAAATATCCGCTAATGATTTCAAATTTATTTTTAATATTATTGTGTTGATTTATATATTTTACGATTTTCTGTTTAATGGTATTTTTATAGTAACCTAGTTTAAAATAGGCATCTATTAAATTATTTAACTGATTTTGAAAAATATAAAATATCGTTACAAATTGTTGCAATTCTTCAAATTTTATTTATTAGTGGAGAGAGTGAAGAAAATATTTATTTAATCTCGAATTTTCAATAGCCTACTGCTATCATCATCAGGAGTAAATGTTACAAAAAATATTTTTACAATTTGAGTATTTTCAAAGCTGTCAACTGCATACTTAAAATCTACAAAGCATATAGATTTTAATATGTGAGTAGGCAGGTGATCGGCAGGTGAGGTTTTTGACAAAAGTGAACTGTAAATAAAATTTACAATTCGTTATATAATAACTTAAATGATTACTTTAGTAAGCTGATTAATAGTGAAAGCTCGAATATATCTAAGATATACATTTGTAAAGATTATATATTTGATAAAATTAAAAATAAAATGAAAATAACAAACAATTATAAAAGGAAAGATAAAATTAATAAAGATATGTATAAAGAACTTACTAAATTAAAGGATAACTATATAATAACAACTATTGATAAAGCTAGTAATAACTTTGTCTTCATATGCAAAAAGCTTTATTATGATATACTAATGAAAGATGTTAATTCTAATGATTTAAATGTAAATCCATCCAATATATGAACGTAGTGAGTTGAGTTTAGAAACAATTATTACAAGTCACTGTTCTATAATGAATAAAAAGGGTATAAAGGTTGAATTAGATAATAAAACTATACCTATATTATATTGGAATCCAAAATTACATAAAAATCCAATAAAACCTAGGTTCATATGTAGTGCGTTTAAATGTACATTAAAACCACTTTCTGTCTATATAAATAAAATACATAAAGTAATTAAAACACACTTTAAAAAATATTGCAAGGTAATCGAAATTAATACTGGTATAAAACACTATTTCAGTATTAATTCTACAAAAGAATTTTTAGAACAGACAAAAGGAATAAATTTTCAAAATATAAATACATACGGTTTTAGTACGCTTTATACAAATCTAGATTTAGTAGATATAAAAGAAGCGTTGGTAAAATTAATTAATCTTATATTCGGAAAAAGATACATATATATGTTATAATAATTATAATGATGTTATAATTATTATAATTATAATAATTATAATCTTTAACCCCGCCAATGCCGGTCCCAAGCTTAAATGAAAAAGGAGGAGGGATGAGGCTAGGAAGGGCATCCACTCGTAAAAATTCCGCTCCAACCACAAACAAAATGAAAAGTCTACAAACTTCAAACTACGTTACTAGGGCGTCCCCTGCAAGCGACGCGCGCCATATCCCGCATGACGTAACAAATATCAAAGGGTTACCGACTCACGGACGAAGTCGGATAAAGAAGCAAGTCCAACCTCGAAACCTACGTCTTATGTCACTAAACATCGGTACACTAACCGGAAAAAGCAGAGAATTAGCTGCCAACCTCAAACAACGCAATGTCGATATTGCAGTTGTTCAGGAAACTAAATGGAAAGGTTACAAAGCGAAAGCGATCGGCGATGGGTATAAGCTTTATTACCACGGCACTATCAAATGACGAAATGGAGTCGGGATCATATTATCTGAGCACTTGCAACAATCTATTACAGCGATACAACGAATCTCAGACCGCATTATATTAGCCGCGTTAGATATCAAAACACGCAAGTAGTAATAATCTCAGCATATGATCCTCAACAAGGTTGCTCCGACGAAGAAAGGACGATTTTTGGCAAAGACTCAGTGACGCGACCCAATCTGTCAAGGAAGATGAAATTGTCTTCGTAGGCGGAGACCTAAACGGCCATGTCGGCTCCGAACATCCTTCGTTCCAACGAAACCACGGTGGCCTGGGTATCGGAACTCTAAATGAAGATGGAGCAAGGATCCTTGACTGGGCGCAAGCACAAGACCTTGCACTGTGCAATACTTTCTTCGCCAAACGAAACTCTCACCTAGTCACGTACTCCAGTGGAAACCACAAGACGCAGATCGATTTTTGGGCATGCCGCCGAACCGATCTTAAACTAGTCAAGAACACCAAAGTGATTCCCTTCGAACCAGTTGCTAGTCAACACCTCCCACTGGTAATGGATACCCTAATACCAACGCCAATTAACAGACTCCCAACGACTAAACATGCGCATATTAAGTGGTGGAAACATCGAGAATGCGGAGATAAACTAACCTCTGTTCTCCATTTGGCTATCCAGATCACATCATTAACAGAGGATGTAAACGAGTGTTGGGAATCTGCCGTCCGAAATATATCCAATGCAGCGCAACCAATCCTCGGTGTCACCAAGCCAGGTCGAAAGTTTATTGACAAACAAACGTGGTTCTGGAATGAAGAGGTCCAACAAGCTGTACGAGATAAAAAGGACGTATATAAAAAGTGGAAACTGTCTCAGCTCTCAGACAATAAAGAACGTTACCGTATACAAAATAGGATTGCCAAAACGAAAGTGGCAGAGAGCAAAAATAATTACATCGCAGACCTGTACAATAATCTAGAGTCCCCCGAAGGTGAATGTGATATATACCGCCTTGCAAGGTCTCGATCAAATGCCGCCAAAGACATCATTCACTTTGCCCAAATCAAGAGTAAAGATGGAACTATACTGCGAGATGATAGAGAAATTCAGGACAGATGGCGCGAACATTACAACGAAATATGTAACATAGAATTCCCCCATCCTGATCTACCTATGGGTATATGCACCTCTGGACCAGTCCCGGAGATCACAACCGCAGAAGTAGCTGAGTCAGTAAGAAAGATGAAAAACGGAAAAGCGTCTGGACCAGATGAAATTCATGGCGAGGTTTGGAAACTCACCGGACTTGCGGGCATAGCTTTTCTCACGCATCTTTTCAACAAAATAGTTCTACAGCACGAAGTACCTAAAGCACGGAAAAGCTCGTTTACAATCCCCATCTGGAAACAGAAGGGTGACATTGCTAGCTGTAACTATTATCGCCCTATTCGGTTATTATCCTGCACAATGAAAATCTTTGAGCATGTCTTGGACAAAATACTAAGGGTTCTGACTAATATCGCCGTTAACCAGTGTGGCTTTGTCAAAAATGTATCAACCACAGATGCCATACAAGCATCAAGGATATTGATGGAAAAACACCGAGAAAAGCAGCAGAATATACATATGGCCTTCCTTGATTTGGAGAAGGCTTTTGATCGGGTGCCACATTCTCTTATCTGGTACTCCATGCGACAACACGGTGTCCTTGAGGAGTACGTTGACTGGATTAAACTGATGTACTCGGACACAACCAGCATAGTACGCTGCGCTACCGGCGATTCTCAACCATATCCGATCACGGTTGGCGTACATCAGGGCAGTAGCCTGTCACCCCTGCTATTCATTTTATGTATGGATACGATTACTTATAAACTGTACAACGATGTCCCGTGGAACCTCTTATATGCATACGATGTTATGCTTGCTACCCAAACACGCGAAAACCTGAAACAGCAAGTCCAAAACTGGTCTGATCGCCTATCACAGTACGGGCTGCGGCTGAACATTGGTAAAACTGCGTATCTTGAGTTGGGATATCAAACACCTGGCTCCATCGAGATCAACGGGCAGCCACTCGAAAAGTGTACAACCTTCAAAAACCTGGGGTCCTACCTCTCATCGGATCGTACTCTAAATAAAGATGTAAAGGGGCGCCTTAACGCAGCTTGGCTAAAATGGCGAAGCCTTTCTGGAATATTATGTGACCGACGAATGCCACTAAAGCTTAAAGCCAAAATCTACAAAGCAGTTGTGAGACCGGTTGCATTGTTAGCCACAGAATGCTGGCCATCAAATTCAGACGCCAAAAGAAAATTGAACACCATGGAGATGAATATGCTGCGCAGGTCCTATGGAGTAACACGCCTAGATAAAATTCCGAATACCAACATCCGCCATTTTTTCGGTGTAACGCAAATAAACCTCAAGGCGAGGGAACATCGACTACGATGGTTCGGACACATTCACAGGGCTGACAAAACAGCAGTATGCCGAGCCGAGCCAATCGTTCAAGGCGTACGACCTCGTGGCCGCCCTAAGAAAAGATGGATGGATACAATCCATGAAGATCTGAATACATGTGACCTAGCGTCAGCTCTAGCACAAAACCGAGAAGTATAGAGAAGACTTATCAAAGCCACCGACCCTGGCCTGCCAGGAAAAGGCGAAGAATAAGAAGGAGTTACAATAATTATAACGCCTATCTAACAAAAATTAAACCATCAAGTAAATATAAATATATGGATAAAATTGAATTAATAGAATCCTTAAATATTTTGATAAATCAAAATTATTTAAAAGTAGGGACATCTATATTTAGACAAGTAAAAGGTGTTCCAATGGGTGGTAATAGTAGCCCAATTATAGCTGACTTGTTTTTAAGCTTTATAGAATATGAATTTGCTCATAACTATGTGAAAACTAAATCAAAACAATATAAATATATGAAACATATGTTTCGATACATTGATGATATATGTGTATATCATATATATCAGCAGTGAGCCTACGCCTACCTTTCCTGTTTCGGTCCTTTAATTATCTGCTAAAATTTTCCTCTGCTGCATTCTGTAAAAACAAATGATACAGATTGTAAGGAAAACATTTACACTTGTGCAAACTGTACGTTGTATCCGTCTTTTGAATTTCTTTAACAGGTAACCTGAATCTGCCAGGTAAATAGAATGAACAATTGCATACACAAGCGAGTATCATCATTTGGTCAGCTTCATCAATTATACTCGTGTGAATTCTTTAATCCTAGATGCAACACTGTACACTACAATCAGCGTAGGTGGACCTCATCAGCAGTGAGCCTACGCCTACCTTTCGTGTTTCGGTCCTTTAATTATCTGCTGAAATTTTCCTCTGCTGCCTTTCTGTAAAAACAAACGATACAGTTTGTAAGGAAAACATTTCCACTTGTGCAAACTGTACGTTGTATCCGTCTTTTGAAACCAAAAGACGGAAATAGCACTACAGTTGACGGAAACAACCGACAATCTGTCTTTTGAATTTTCTTTGACAGGAAACCGGAATCTGCCAGGTAAATAGAATGAACAATTGCATACACGAGCGAGTATCATCATTTGGTCGGCTTCATCAATTATCCTCGTGTGAATTCTTTAATCCTAGATGCAGCACTGTACACTACAATCAGCGTAGGTGGACCTCATCAGCAGTGAGCCTACGCCTACCTTTCGTGTTTCGGTCCTTTAATCATCTGCTGAAATTTTCCTCTGCTGCCTTTCTCAAAAACAAACGATTCAGTTTGTAAGGAATACATTTCCACTTGTGCAAACTGTACGTTGTATCCGTCTTTTGAAACCAAAAGATAGAAATAGCACTACAGTTGACGGAAACAACCGACAATCTGTCTTTTGAATTTTCTTTGACAGGAAACCGGAATCTGCCAGGTAAATAGAATGAACAATTGCATACACGAGCGAGTATCATCATTTGGTCGGCTTCATCAATTATCCTCGTGTGAATTCTTTAATCCTAGATGCAGCACTGTACACTACAATCAGCGTAGGTGGACCACACCAGCAGTGAGCCTACGCCTACCTTTCGTGTTTCGGTTCTTTAATCATCTGCTGAAATTTTCCTCTGCTGCCTTTCTCTAAAAACAAACGATTCAGATTGTAAGGAATACATTTCCACTTGTGCAAACTGTACGTTGTATCCGTCTTTTGAAACCAAAAGATGGAAATAGCACTACAGTTGACGGAAACAACCGACAATCTGTCTTTTGAATTTTCTTTGACAGGAAACCGGAATCTGCCAGGTAAATAGAATGAACAATTGCATACACGAGCGAGTATCATCATTTGGTCGGCTTCATCAATTATCCTCGTGTGAATTCTTTAATCCTAGATGCAGCACTGTACACTACAATCAGCGTAGGTGGACCTCATCAGCAGTGAGCCTACGCCTACCTTTCGTATTTCGGTCCTTTAATTATCTGCTGAAAATTTCCTCTGCTGCCTTTCTGTAAAAACAAACGATACAGTTTGTAAGGAAAACATTTCCACTTGTGCAAACTGTACTTTGTATCCGTCTTTTGAAAACAAAAGATGGAAATAGCACTACAGTTGACGGAAACAACCGACAATCTGTCTTTTGAATTTTCTTTGACAGGAAACCGGAATCTGCCAGGTAAATAGAATGAACAATTGCATACACGAGCGAGTATCATCATTTGGTCGGCTTCATCAATTATCCTCGTGTGAATTCTTTAATCCTAGATGCAGAACTGTACACTACAATCAGCGTAGGTGGACCTCATCAGCAGTGAGCCTACGCCTACCTTTCGTGTTTCGGTCCTTTAATTATCTGCTGAAATTTTCCTCTGCTGCCTTTATGTAAAAACAAACGATACAGTTTGTAAGGAAAACATTTCCACTTGTGCAAACTGTACGTTGTATCCGTCTTTTGAAACCAAAAGACGAAAATAGCACTACAGTTGACGAAAACAACCGACAATACAACAGCAAAATATTTGATCATCTCTGAGCAAATATGAGATGAGCAATATTTAATTTGCTCATATTTGCTCATCTCTGAGCAAATATGAGATGAGCAAATACAGAGATGAGTAAATATTTTGAAATGCCACCAAATAGAAATTACAGCGAGAATTTGTCCAGTAAACACAGGAATGCAGTAAAAGAACTGAAAAGAATTGATGACGTTGTTTTCAAAAAAGCAGATAAGAGCAACCAGTTTGTCGCATGGGACAAAGACATGTACATTTCTGAAAGAAACCGTCAACTTGATAGTTCTAACTATCTAAAAGTAACAAATGATACAATACGTCAATCTTTTGATAAGGTAAATACATTAATACATCAAAGCCATGTCAAAATTGATAAAAAAAGCATCTATTTGTAAATAATCCAAAACCAGGTAGATTGTATTTTTTACCAAAGGTTCACAAAGATGACTATCCGGTAAAAGGACGTCCTATAGTGAGTAATTCAGGGTATATAACAGAAAAACTGTCACGTTTTTTGAATTCGTAATTGAAACCTTGCTAGCGTATGTTCATTCTCATCTAGAAAGCACAGAAGATTTTTTGAGAAAATTTGACGAGAAGAAATCTGATATTCTACCGATAACAAAATTAATATGTTTAGATGTCGAATGTCTGTATACTTCTATTAAACAAGAATTTGGTATATCCGCGTGCCGCTTTTTTATGAAACTGGATCAATGGACCAACTAGAAAATAGAAAACACCTTATTATTGCTGAAAACTGTTCTTGAAAATAGTTACTTTGGATTCAACGGGAAATTATATCAACAAGTAGAAGGTACGTCAATGGGTACACCGTTAGCAACTGTTTACGCTATCCTGTTTACGCAAGTGAAAATCTACTAAAGATCGTTACGAAATACTACGGCCACATTTATAATGTTACTGAGGAAAAGATACACGAACGGTATTATGCATTGTTATTATCGAAAAAGTGTAAAAAGTTGTCATGGCAGTTAAAACGTTCTGTAGAAATAGAAGAACTGCAGAATATTGAGTGGCATCCAAATCGTCGGTTTAAGCGACATCCTCGAAACCGAATTCCTATTACAGAAAATAACGTCACTAATTTATCAGCACGTGAACTTACTCAAGCACATATTGAAGTATTGAACATGGGACTGAATTATAGACCAGCGAAAAGAGAATTTTCTCGTTACGATTTATTTTCAACTTTACAGTGTTTAACTAGACCTGTATGTGATGATAACATGAGAGAACTGGTAAAAAGCCAATTAATCAATACGACTGATCTATTAAAATATACGGACATGATGCCCAATAAAAACTTTTCACAAAATATGAAGAAGAATCATATAGAAGCCATTAAAGAAATAAGGAAAATGAAGGATGTTCAATTCAAAAAAAAACCAATAAAAGCAATCATTTCGTTGTATGGGATCAAGAAGCGTATATTAAGGAAGCAATCAGACAGCTGTCTACTCCTACGTATTCAGAAATCAATAATAACGACGCCGAAAGGATAATCAAGAATTTTAATGATAAGTTTTCAAGTATAATTAAGAATGCCGACTTAATCCTAGATGCAGCACTGTACACTACAATCAGCGTAGGTAGACCTCATCAGCGGTGAGCCTACGCCTACCTTTCGTGTTTCGGTCCTTTAATTATCTGCTGAAATTTTCCTCTGCTGCCTTTCTGTAAAAACAAACGATACAGTTTGTAAGGAAAACATTTCCACTTGTGCAAACTGTACGTGAGCCTACGCCTACCTTTCGTGTTTCGGTCCTTTAATTATCTGCTGAAATTTTCCTATGCTGCCTTTTTGTAAAACAAACGATACAGTTTGTAAGGAAAACATTTCCACTTGTGCAAACTGTACGTTGTATCCGTCTTTTGAAACCAAAAGACGGAAATAGCACTACAGTTGACGGAAACAACCGACAATCTGTCTTTGTAAAAACTAAATCTAAACAATATAAATATATGAAATATATGTTTCGATACATTGATGATATATGTGTATTTAATTCTAATAATTTTTATTCAATTAGTGAGCACATTTATCCAGAAAGCCTTATTCTTAACAAAACCAATATTAATGATAAAGAAGGTGTATATCTAGATATGAACATTAAATTAACATTAACTAAAACTACTATTAATTTATATCGTAACGATGACATATTTAAATTTACAAGAAACATATTTTTGCATGAGCATTCATGCATACCATATAATATAAAATATAATACATTAAATAATGAAATTTTAAGAATTGCAACAATATGTAATGATATTGGCTTTCTTCAAAATCATTTAAATAATTTAATAGATACATATTTTAAACTAGGTTACTATAAAAATAAAATCAAGCAGAAAATAGTAAAATATATAAATCAACACAATAATATAAAGAATAAATTTAAACTCGTGGCAAATTTTTATGGATGGATAATAAATAATATACTTTGTATTAGAATAAGATACTAGATAGTTTTATCAGAGGAAATACATCATTAGCATGTATTTGGCCCCGCTGATATGTTGGGTAGAGGAGTTAGGGGCCGAAACCTGATAGCATAGCAGTTCCTCCTGATGACCTCTAATTCTTATTCTGATACAACGTCTGTTATTTATTAGTCAATTCATAAAAATGACTTTTATTTTAAATTTCATCTTTTACTTGATTTAAATTATAGAAAATCTAAAAACAATTATTAATTTTATTATTTAATTATTAAATTTTGATTTAGCATTACTATGTTTTGTTTATTTTATAATTATATTAAATACGTAGACTTAGTTAGCTGATTTAATGATTAACAAACTAAAGATCGAAAGTCCATCTAAAGGAAGATTTTACCTTCTACCAAAGGTTCATAAAAATGTTTTACCCGTTAGTGGGATACCTATAGTAAGCAATACTGGGTGCGTTTCAGAGAAGCTGTCTCGTTATCTACATGAAGAAATGAAGTCTCTTCTTATCCACGTGCCTTCGTATATAGAAAGTACGGACAATTTCCTAAGGAAATTTTCACTCGGATGTCCCACTTTTCCAACAAATATGAGATTAGCTACTTTTGATGTTGAGAATTTATATACATGCATAGAACATGAAAGATGAATAAAAGCGTGCCGTCATTTTATGGAAATCGATAAATAGAGTGAAGAAAGGATAAATAATATGTTAGAATTACTTAGGTTGGTATTAACTAGTAATATATTTGAATTTAATAAAAAAGCATACCACCAACTTTTAGGAACCGCAATGGGCACGCCGATAGCCCCGATATATGCAATACTAACTCAAGCATACGCAGAACATAAATTGAATATAAAGGACATTGAAAAACCAGTGTTTATTTATCGATACATTGACGATATAATTATCGGTTGGACAGGAAATATTGAGTATCTTCAGAGTTTTGAAAATATATTTGAAATGGAAAGCGGAATGACATTAAAAATGGAGGTGGATAATGATGGCAAAACGTGCCACTTCTTGGATGTAAAGTTAACATTACAATCAGAAAAGGAAGGGAAAACTGAACCGTATCGTAAGGAAACATCAAAGCCCATTTATATGCATGCTCACTCTAATGTTCCAGCTTTTATAAAAAGAAATATGATAAAAACAGAGGCAACGCGAATATATAAAATATCAAACAATACAAAAAAGCGTGAATACCAACTTGATATTTTACGAAAAAACCTTATTGCCCGCGGATACAATACAAAGCAGATCTACAAAATTTTTGAGACAGTTCATATCAAAAACGCAATAATCTACTAAAACAGAAAATAAATGAAGAATCAACAAATATGCCGCTATGCTTTGAGTATTACCCTCAGAAATTACCAACAGATATAAAAAATGCAATAAACAAGTTACCGCCCGAACTAAAGTCAGAAATACAATTCCCAAAGATATACTATCGATATACAAAATGCTTTAAAAGCATGTTAGTGAGAAGCAAAATACTTAATAATATGAATTTGAGTAAAACAAAAGAAGGTAAGTCTGAAAAATGCGGTAAGTGCCGTTGTATGTGTTGCAACGAAATGACGACAACGAAATCAATTACTAGCTCAACAACGAATCTTGACTACAAAATCAAAGGATCATTTGAATGCAATACAGAAAATATTATATATGTCGCAAAGTGCAAAAAGTGTTCAAAACAGTACGTAGGATAGACATCTAGGTCTTTACGACTAAGATTGAACAACAGAAGAAGTGACAAAAATTGTAATAGATACACTAGGGATGGTGTCTTAAGTCATGAAAGGTTTTGCTATGGAGAAATTGACAATGGATTCGAATATACGATTTTAGAGGATGGATTTCTTGATGAAAATATGCTGAGAAATAAAGAGATGAGGTGGATAGGTCAACTTATGTGTGATAATCCAAATGGAATAAACCTTGATCATATCTATTTGAAATTAAATCCGAAATACATAAGAAAGAAAAAATTCCACGAAACTAATATACAAAATGACGTAGTACCTTGATATGGTATTTCAAAGTTATCTTCTTCCGTGCTTTTTTCTTACTCTGAATGCGTATAGACATGAAATCTGAGTGTATTGTTGAATTTAATCATACTGTAAATAACTTGAAAAAGAGCGGTTGCGCTCGAAACGTTGGAATTTTAAAGAAATATATATATATATATATATATATATATATATATATATATATATATATATATATATATATTATCCAAACTCTGCTTCAATTAATACTTATTATATATAAAAGAGTCTTTGATGGACCCAGAGCGCCAGTTTCAAAAATATTCTAATATATATATATATATATATATATATATATATATATATATATATATATATATATATATATATATTGATAGTGCGAAAAATCGCTTGTAACTGTGGTCCAGGAGCCATAATTGGCTACGATTGATTGTAAATCTATGCGTTCTGCTAAATAACTGGACTTTGATCATCAGCTCCATCAGTCTAATGTATCACTCCGAGACGCTCCTAACCACCCAGCAGTCATCGTCAGTCGGATGAAGTGGTTAGGGTGCGTTTCGACTGCTTTTGTGATAACTGTAAAGACACCAGCAATTCCTCACGATGCTAGACGAAACTCAGGTGCATAAAGCGTTTTTACTGGCTTGTTGCGTGTGTGGACCTTCTAGTTATTCTTTATATGTTGCACAAATGCGTATCCGTTGGTTACGAGGGCACTGAATCTCTCACAGGATTCCGAAAGGAATACGTTTTTTATATATTGATAGTGCGAAAAATCGCTTGTAACTGTGGTCCAGGAGCCATAATTGGCTACGATTGATTGTAAATCTATGTGTTCTGCTAAATAACTGGACTTTGATCATCAGCTCCATCAGTCTAATGTATCACTCCGAGACGCTCCTAACCACCCAGCAGTCATCGTCAGTCGGATGAAGTGGTTAGGGTGCGTTTCGACTGCTTTTGTGATAACTGTAAAGACACCAGCAATTCCTCACGATGCTAGACGAAACTCAGGTGCATAAAGCGTTTTTACTGGCTTGTTGCGTGTGTGGACCTTCTAGTTATTCTTTATATGTTGCACAAATGCGTATCCGTTGGTTACGAGGGCACTGAATCTCTCACAGGATTCCGAAAGGAATACGTTTTTTATATATTGATAGTGCGAAAAATCGCTTGTAACTGTGGTCCAGGAGCCATAATTGGCTACGATTGATTGTAAATCTATGCGTTCTGCTAAATAACTGGACTTTGATCATCAGCTCCATCAGTCTAATGTATCACTCCGAGACGCTCCTAACCACCCAGCAGTCATCGTCAGTCGGATGAAGTGGTTAGGGTGCGTTTCGACTGCTTTTGTGATAACTGTAAAGACACCAGCAATTCCTCACGATGCTAGACGAAACTCAGGTGCATAAAGCGTTTTTACTGGCTTGTTGCGTGTGTGGACCTTCTAGTTATTCTTTATATGTTGCACAAATGCGTATCCGTTGGTTTTTATATATATATATATATATATATATATATATATATATATATATATATATATATATATATATATATATATATATATATAT